>WBMZ01017560.1:0-11033 GCA_013400975.1 Atrichornis clamosus | reverse complement strand
CAGGCTCAAACCATAACAGGAGATGAGGGGAAAAACTTTTTACTCAGGAGTTTCAGGAGAACATTGCAAATGTAAAGTGAAACAGTTGATCTCCTGAAGAGCTTAAGTTGCAGGCGGTCTAGCCATGTGTTTGGTAAGGGGTGGTAAAACACAGTACTGGACAGCTGGGTTGAGTAGGGTCTGAGGAGACTGCTTTTGCTAACATAAGTCAAATAGAGAAGCCATCAGCAAGGATGAGAGTTGGCTGGGGATTTGGATGCCACAGGTCAGGATATTCTAGAAAAACTTGTTGGACTCTCCTTAGGCTCTTCCACACTAGCAAATGTCAACAGTGCTCAAAGGAACTGAAATTTAGGTGTTAACACTTAGGGATTTAGCACTACAGAATGCCAGCACTCTCTGGTGGTTTGTTACTCTAGAGTTTCTCACCTGTGCTAAACTACATGGTCTTTGAACATCTGTGACTTGTTTTCCTCTTCTTTCTATGCCTTTTCTCTTTGTGATTAGTCTTTGAAGCTTTTCTGCTTAGAAGCAATGGATTTGAATGTAGGAGTGTACTACAATCTCAATGCAGTCCTTGTTTGCAAATACATTGCAGAGCCAAACACTGAAGCCGTGGTTGGTGCTTCCCCCAGCAAGCCCCTGTGTTGTCATAAAATCCTGTTTCTGGAACCTCATTGTCTTAATTATGTTGGAAAAGATCAACAAAAATGATGGAAGTCATTAATTCAAAGAATGTTGAGCTACATGTGTACTTTATGTGTTATGACTACTGGAAAAGATTAGGGGATGCAAATCTAGAAATATTTGCAGGGCTTAAATGTTGAAAAGAGGAATGAAATACTTAGTTATGGCTCCTTTATAATATCTCAGGAGTAATGGAGTGAAGCTAATAATGGATCAGCTTAAACAGTATCTAAGGAATTACTGCTAGTGAGATAGTGCAGGTTGTGGAGGAGTTTCTTGAGGGAATGAAAGCCCAGGCAGTTGGGCTAATTTGTTTTAAGAAAGTCCTTAGAGGAAATTATTTTGCTTGAATGGGAAGGTGAGACTAGGCCTGGTTGACTTTTAAGTAACTCCTGTGCTTGCCATTCTGTCTCAGATCTCCTTCAGTGGTTTTTGCACAGCTTTATACACAGTAAGAATAAATGGGGTATGGAGTCTTTAAAATGTGATCTTACTCTTTTCATGTTTCAAAGAAGATGGGTCAGGAGGGAGAATCCTAAGTGCATAGCTTTATCCTTGTGTTGGTGAGCAGCAAAACTGGAGCAGACTTGTCCGCTGCAGAAGGACCTCCAAGAAGTTTCAGCCAAGTACTGGATTCACATTAACTGAGGAGTTAATAACTGGGACTGACAGTTAACTCTGCATAAACCAAAGAGGTTGGGAAGCCCGCTTATAGCCTCTGCCTATATGTGCTTATTTTTCTGTCCTTTTTAGTGCTTTAATGAAAATACCTCAAAAGTTTTTCAAGCCTGTGGGATTTGTCACAATCACTACCTTGTTTTGTCTGTTCTCCTCCATAGTTTTGAAGAACAAAGACCTTCCAGTACCAACAGGGTTGAAGCACAGTGGCAGCCTTAACACATGTGGGGCAACATAATTAAACTGGCTTCATTTAAAGTTTGCAGTCCCCAGAATGATATGGTCTTAAGCATTTTGAACTTGAAAAGTTAGTTTTAGAATAGCGTTTTTTTTTTTTTTTCCAGGTCCTTTATTTCGGTATTAGCAAACATGTTGCCAGGTTAGCTTTGCATGTTACATCACTGAGATGATGAACAGTAAAATACTTTCAGCTCCTGCCTTTTGTTGAGAGCTCCCTGAGACCAGCAGAGAAAAAGGTCTCTCTGAATTGTAGCTCTCCTGATGAAATGAAGCAAAAGAAAGGTGAGTCTGTTTGTTTTTCAGTCTTTATTTGAAATTAAGACCAGTTTTGAAATAAATGGGATTAGCACTCCGTTGTTCTAACCTAACTGAGCTCTTGAACTTGAAGACTCTTAGAAGTCTGACTGCCTGAAAGGCAGGTATTGTTGGTAGGAACAGCTGACTGAATGGAAGAGCAAAGTCCTCTATTTTGCAGTAACTATGAGTACAAAGCCAGGGTTGTTTACTGAGAGAGGGTTTTTCAGAGTTATTTAATGGAAAGAGTGCACAGATGGCACTCAGCATCTTAATTGCTGGTGGGCTGAAGTTCTTATTGTTGAAGAGTCAGACACTTAAAATATTGGCTTTATGAAGACTCTTCTCGGAAGAGTTTATATGGTGAGTACAAAGCAATAGTGAGATGCAGAAACTTGGAGTACACCCATCATTTTTCTGTATGCTTATACATTGGGAAGATACTTGTACTCAGATGACTGAAGTCATTTGTTGTCCAGTCCAGATTTCTTCTGTGTGTCTTAGTAAAGGGAGAAAAAAAAAAGGACGACACTAGAAAAACTTTATGGATTACTTGAGGGGCTAGTAGAACTGTGAGGTCAGGCACAATTTTTTTTTTTCCCCTGAATTTCTAATTTTAGGACTTCCTACCCCAAAAGACAAGGGCACTTCAGGGAAACAGTGTGATTTCTTTGAATCATGCTTTGCAGTACACCAAAGGTTAAGGCAATACTCTCTTTATGACTTGGGATACCAGGTATGAAAAGAACAAATCGGAAGAAACAAAATATTAAAAACAAAGTATCATGTGGACTGAAATCCAGGAGTCCTAGATGAACTTCATAGTGATATAATACTTACAACAGAATTCCAGAATGTCATTCATATCAATGGTTGTGTTTGAGATTATATTTCTGCCAAAGATGGGCATTTGCTACATCTTCTTGAAGGCTGATATCAGAAATGTGTAAGAAGAGGATTCACATGTGGTTATCTTAAACTTTAGCTATGTAGGACTGGTTCCTGCTGGTAAGACCATTACTGAACCTGGTCAGTGTGCAGGCAAAGCAGAAAAGTTAGTGCTGGGGTAGTCTGCTAATTGAAGATTGAGCCTTTTCCAGGTTAGTAGAAGATCATTGACCATGGCATGTGTAGATACAATAAGTTAGCTGTTGCTGTTCATTTTAAAATTTGCTTATGTGATTGCTCACCAGTCATAATCCGAGTCCTTGGGAGGTGGAGCTACCTACAGTATTATTAAAAAAAAAATTTAAAAGCAGGTCAGGTACATGATTTTATATAGCGACCAATCTGTATGTGTTACTATGAATGTGCATAGTTTTCTCAAGAAAGTCGGAGATCATTGACAGAAGACAGCACAAGGACACCTGTATGTTAATTTTCTAGGAGCCTTACTGCTGTATATGAAACTGCTGGCTTTCAGTGTTGTTGGTAAAATTTATTCTTATGGCTAAAAGCATTTAATCTAAGCTGACCTTCATACAAGAACCAATATGTGTGTACTAGTATATAGATGCAGAGATTATTTTTGTTTCATGAGATATACAAGATTTCCCCTGTGTCTGCATTCACTGTCGCTGGATTTATTTTTCTGGTTTCAGCTGCACAGTGGAGAAAGTCCTGGAACTAGCAGAACTCTCTCTTCTAATTCCTTGCAAAATTTGCCATTTTTTTTTTAAACTGGCAGAAGGGAATGTAGATATCATCTGCACTAGCAAATTATGAAGATTCCATTGATCACAGAAAGCCCTATGCCCATATAAAACATATATGCACATATAAAACGTGCTTTATGACAAAATTCTCTTTTAAAGTACCAAATAGGTAGAGAGTTTCTCTCTCTTAATGAGACACAAATGCAGTCTGATCAATAGGAAGATGTTTCACAGTTTCCAGGAGTTTTTTCTTCTGTTTTCTTGTCTGGCTGAAAGTGAGGTGAAACTCAAGAGCTGGCACAGCCCATCTGTCAGCCAGCCTGGGCTCATCTAGGGCTTTTTAATCTGTTGGCTGATGTCAGCTGGGTTTGACAGCTTGGTAGAGGTCTCGAAGATGATGAAGATGTGCTGTCAAGAAAATGGGCAGCTGTCAAGGAGCCTGCAGAGCTCTCCTGAACAAGGGGAAGGCTGCGACCCTTTTCAGCTGTCACTGGATCCACAGAGGACTCCTCTAAAACTGACTCTGAAGGACATCTGATTGCAGTTGTGCTGCTTGGTTTACAATGTATAGGTATTAAGTTTCACACTACATTAGTGTAAACATGGCTTGAGCCATTTAATTATGGCCTTATAGCCCTCTCAGTCAACACCATGGGGTCATTTGGAGCTCAGGATTCAGAGAGATTCATTTCACCTTTTTCTGCACTCATCTTAGGGAGGTCAGGATATGCTGTGCTATTGGCTTGCCATGGAGACAGCTGTGATTTTTATAGATAGTGTAATCATGTAGTACGAGTGACCCAAACCACAGTGGATTCCCAGAATATTGTGATTAGATCAGGTTGCTTGATTTGTTCTGGTTTTAGGTCTCGGCCAGTATTACATTGGAACTACTAGTATTTGATGTTTATGGAAAAAAATTACTTTAACCCAAAGAATGATGAAGATGTTTTATTTACAGACCACCAGATTTATACTTTTAACTGCGCCTAAAGATGGAATTGCATTTTAAAAAAATGTACTTTATACAAAATGATTTGATAAGCATTGAAGAAGTTAAAAAAACCTCCAAACCAAACAAAAACCTAGGGACAGGAAAGAGAAATTGTGTGATTCTTCAGATTGCAACAACTTTGCTTTTCCTGTAGTTACAGAAGGTAACAAAGAATTTCTTGTGTAGGAGGTTTTTAGCTTGACTTTTAAAGCATAGAGTTGAATTCACATGCCTCTCTTAGGAGTTACCTCTGACAAAGGAAAGCGCTCTTGGTCTGTGTAATTTTAGGGGACATGAGGGCAAATGCACAGTTCTTATGTTATCAAGGTACCAGAAAATGTAAGGTTCTTTCTGTGCCACACTTCGTGCTTCTTTTTCAGTTAAATTTACCTTGAATTCCCCTGGTTATTAAGCAACCCCCATGCTTTCACTTTATGACCCCAGAAATACACCCGGGTAATGAACAAGAAGAATGATAGAGCAGGAAATAGCTAACATTGTGCCTAACATGCAAACATAAGAAGTAGTACACACTTCGTTGAAAAGAAAAGCCATTGAGCATGAGTTGCTTTATGAATGCTCAGACTATGTTTTTGAGTAGTTGAAATACAAAATCACACATCTGCTCTTCAGTGTAATCCTCTTCAAATAGATTTTCCATTAAGTTTCTACAGTTAAGTGAATTTCCCAGAGTATATATTACAGATCTTCTGTTTTGACACAGGTGCTCTGCAGGCAGTTCAGGTAGTGGCTGTGTCCTTGGCTGTGCAGCCTTGGAGGTTTGCTGAAATGATCTTTTTAAACACTCTTTGGGAAAACTGGCACTTTTTGTCCTGTCCTTTTGGGTTTTTCTCTATCACCCCACAGATGAAATGCATCTTGTTCTTTCTGTTCTCTTCTGAGTGTCATGTCTGACAGGTAATCACAATGATTCCCTTAAAGGAGATCGTAATATAATGAATTTTTAGTGGGTTAAGCTGTAATGAATGCTCTAGTGTCTGAATAATATAGAATGGATTAATTAAAAACCACTGTCTAAATAACTTTCCATTGAAGGACCTTAAAGGAAGGAACTTAAAGATGAACTTGGAAAAAGACAGAACAGATTTTACATGTCAATAATAGAGCTTTTTTTAAAGCTTCCTTTGTTGATTTATTTTGGAGGTCACAGTACCTTTTCATGCTCTTCTCCATTGTCTCTGTGGGAGGATCTTCAAAAAATTTTGAGTGGGTAAGAGACTTAATGAACAGGGGTCATTGGAAGTTGTCTTGAATTCTGGAGATACCGCTAATATTTGGCTGTCTGTAGTATTATTCCAACTAGATGCCATGGAGGTGCAAAAATTGCTCTGGTCTTCACCCTCAAAATAAGCAGGAAATAGAAGAGAGGGAAGAGAAGCTTGACACAGAGGTGTCTCTATTGGAGCTTCTTTCATGCAGCTGCCATGTTTTGATGCAGCTTCTGAATCATCTTCAGTTTGGGGCAGTTTTTCACAACCCATGTTCCCTTGTGAGGGAATTATTAAAACTTAGCCCAAGTAATCCATTTAGCAAGTCAATTACAGGACAAGGATGCTAGTTCTATTGAGCTTGTCTTCGTACAGATATTGACATTGTTTTATGTTAAAATAAAGTGTCAGTATATTCTGAAGTACTTTTTCTGATTTTTTTTTTTCCTCCCCTTCCTCTTTCCTCCTTGCAAGTAATTGCTGGATGACTAGCTGAATTGAGCAATAATAGAGGGGTAATAACAGCACTGGGCTGATTTATTTCCTGGTATCTGTGCCGAGAAACTTGCCTGCATGATCACTTTGTCATTTGGTTAGGGGCCATGGGATCACGGGTTATAAGTTTCCTTCCCTTGTGACCCTGGAACTCCATGTGGTGTATGAAAGAGCAGTGAGAACAGCCTGGAGGCTATCCCTGAGCGCTGCTGTGTGAGCAGGTTGAGCTCAGGAGGAGGAAGCAGGATTTCTTGAATCCTCAAAGCATTAATTGTGAACCAGTTTTGGCAGCTGGTCCCTTTATATTGCTTTGTGATGAAGGCTAGAATTTGCAGGGACAGAGTCTTTGGTTAGTGGCTGAAGCTCATCTCTGGATGACGTAGGGCAAGTGGTTCCTCTGGGTGCTGGAGGAGCAGCTGGGTGCCATAGGGTTGTCCTAGCCCTGAAGGTTGCCCAACACTGCAATACAGCTATTTACAGCCTGAACCTTTAAGGTAGAACTTGCAATCAAAACTTTTTCAAAATTACTTGGCCCTGCAGAACTGCATTAAATGAGTGTCTGGAAATAACTGGCATCACTCAAGCAATTGTTTTATATGGGATGCTCTCAAACTCTTTATGTGTATAATAAATTATACTGTGCTGTCTCATATTAAAATGAAGCTTGGGTATTCGATTTCTGTTAATTTTTCTTCCACTTCGCTGAGGTTGGCTTATTGATTCTGATCCTAGTATTCCTGTTTTAGATTGTCCTCTCACTATCCCTTCTCCTGCAAAAATGCAAAATTCTATTTATGAATTGTATTATTGACTAGTGCTTTCCAAGGCCTTTTTTTAAACTTTGAAATCCTCATTCTTTGATAATGTTTAGAAATATTATTAGTGTTATCACAAAATTAATTACTATAGGCTTCTCAGAATTTTGTGTAGTTCATATATGCATGTTAGACTTCAAGCACTTCGTACCAGTCTTCCATTACTGAGTAGCTTTAACAGAGTAATATGGAGAGCTGGCTAGGTCTGGGGAAGAAAGCACTGACATTCTTGATTATTTCCCCTTGTACCCCTTAAGCATGAAGTAATTGAGATTTAAAAAAAAAGGAAATAATTCTGGCCTGAGGTTCTTCCTGCCTAGAGTCCTTAAAAAACTTCCTAGAGGAAGCAGGTTACAGTTTAAATTTGAAACAAATTTTCGTAGTAGGATCGACCATTTAATTGGGGCAGATTACTTACTACACCTTTGCTGAGTAAATAGCTGCAGACAGGTAGAGGCTGTGGAGAAGCAGGATGACTGGGAGCCATCCACAGGCTGCATTACTGTGATGCCAAAATTCATTACCTAAAAAAAAAATACCATTAGACACTTCTCTCCATTTCTCTGTTTATTATCTATAGCTGTATTTTGATATTTCAGTATCTTAAGTCTAGATCTAGTAATCATAAGGTGTGCTTCACATTTTTCTATGGTAGATCTAAATTCAGTCGTATTATTAATGCTCTAAGTATTACAATTATCTCTTTTATTAGCTTAGAAGATAACCTAATGTGTTGATATTTAATTAAGTGCTTTTATTTGCCTAATTCATTAATGTAGATTTTAAAATGGATTTTGGTTTTCTTTACTATTTCTGCTGGAAACTGAATATGAACAGAGCGCAGCTGGAGGAATACAGAGTTGGGTGATCTAGTGCACCATGAGGAAGAAAAACACTAAAATCCTGGACTTAGTTGTCCGCTTACTGGGAAGAAGCTTATCTTTAGCATTTTGTGCTGGTGCAAGGGAATCTCCAGTAGTTGCTGAGATATTGTGTGACATGATGAAGCAGCACATTGCTTTAAAGCCCTTTGCTTTGCTTTGCACCAGTTGGGCACATGAGTTTGTCAGGTGACTTAGCAGATGGTTTTGGGGCAGGCATGTCAATGTTTGGGGAGCAAGGTTTTGTGTGCTGTGCATCCTCCCCTTCCGGCTCTTTTTTCCATTTGCATGTTTTCATTAGCACAGGAGGTGTTACACTCAAGATTGTTATTCAGGAGCAGCCTGTTTTCTCTTATGACTTAACAACAGAGAAATCCTATCTCTGGCAAGCCGGTTTTTACAAGGTGGATTTAAACACCAAGCTTACAGTTTTTTATGGTAGTTTTGAAAACAGTCAGAAACAACTGATGTGAAATAGATGTGAGTGCATGCAAACACTCTGTGGAACTGGATTTTTTCCTTACTGGAATCCTTGTGCTCTGGGAAGCCACAAACCTATGTAATACTTTGTTGGTAGCACAGCTTCTGTCCTTCACTGCTGTGATGCATCACAGCTCAAAAAACGTGTTTGGTACCTTATTTCTAAGAGAGTTTTACAATACTAGATTTTCGTGGTTTAAACACTCAGTCCCTGTTACCTAGACTATATGGATAAGTGGCAACTGCTGTTACTGGGATGTTGGTGAGAAGCTGGGACTTACCTTGTAGTGTTCTGTTTTGCCCTTCCTCAGGGTCATGTAATTGACTTCACTGGGCTTTGGATCAGAGTACTTCAATTTAAAGAACAAACCACTTAACTGACTTGCAGAGTTAAATTTCTGAAGCAGGTTTCCTCAGGCTTCTGCTCTGTTTCTCGATGAAGGGATTTGGAGGCAAGCCCAAGTATTCAAATATATGCCGTAGGAATAAATAAACATTGCTCACAACAATTAAAACATAAAAATTAATTAATTTGATAATTGACTGTGGCAGGCAACCTGATGGGTGGAAATATGACTGTGAATAATCGTGATAAGTTTTATTTAACATGCTGTTGGGGGGTAGGTTCTTTTCAGGGCATTTCCTTTCCATTTGTAGCCAAGTAGATGGTAAATGGCCATCAAGATACAATAGGACTAGCCAGGGCCTTGACGTACCCTTGAAATGGTTCTGGGGGAGTGGGGGGAAGGGTGTGGATTTTGGGAGTTCCTGAGCTGATGGTGGGGCAGTCTTTGTCCGGCTTGGAAGGGAGACTGGTGGTTTTGAAGACTGGATCTCTCCTGCTCAGGGGTCTCAAAACTGCTGCGGAATTTTCCTGCCTTCTTCTCCTTACTGTTGGTGAGCTCCACTGTTTGCAGGAGCTGCCAGCTGACTGAGCTTTTCAGTACTTGTCATCATTGGAAGGCCCTCCCCATCTGTGTGAGTGTTTCAGGGGAAACTGGGCCCCCCCAGCTCCTCCCTCCCTCTGGAGAGAGAGTCCCAGCTGCCTGTTGCCTGAGACCTCAGCTGCTGCCATCACCAGGATAACTGTGAGAGCCTTGGAAAAACTGAAACCTGAAACCCTCCGCCTTCCCTGTCCCTCTCCAGGACTGCCATCACCCCGAGGAGGTTCCCGAGCGCTCGCTGGAGCGCCCCCTGAGGCCACGGGCAGTCATCGCAGCCCCCCTGCCCCGCCTGCCTCACCAGCGCCCCCTGAAGCTGCGGTATGGTAGCCTCACTGCTTCACCCAACTCACCAGTGCCCCCTGAAGTCGCAAGGGAGCTACTGCAGTCTTCCTGCCTCACCGGACTCACCAGCACTGTCTGTTGGATGTGGTTGTAACTACACCATAGGGGAGGCTGCTTGATGGGTGGGAAAAGTCTGTTACTGGGATTTTTTTTTGGTTTTGTTGTTGTTTGTTCCATGTTGTTACATATGTACATTCTAGTAAAGAAGTGTTATTCAGCCCTGTGATTATTACCCACTGCTGATACCCCAGGCTGGCAGTGATGAGATTGGAAAGATGAGCACCAGGGTGATTAAAAGGGACTTCAAGGGTTTGGGTTGAGTGGTTGATGGGGCAGGAGCACAGGTGGTGTTCTGCTCAGTCCCCTCAGTGGCAGGGACAAATAATGAAAGGAACAGGAGAACCCGCATTATCAACAAGTGGCTTAAGGGCTGGTGCCATTGGCTGAATTTTGGGTTCTTTGATCATGGGGTAACTTTTACAGCACCTGGCCTGCTGGACCCAGATGGACTCCATCTATCTACCAAGGGCAAAAGGATTCTAATTCTAGCCCATGAAATGGCCAGACTGATTGAGAGGGCTTTAAACTAGGTCTGAAGGGGGAAGGGGAGGCAACTAGGCTCTCCAGAAACAAGACCAAGGGTGGCAAGCCTCAGTTAGGGGTGAAGTCAGCAGCCCAGCTGATGTGCATGTACACTAATGCACACAGCATGGGCAACAAACAAGAAGAACTGGAAGCCATGGTACAGCAAGAAAGCTATGACATAGTCGCCATCACAGAAACATGGTGGGATGACTCACATAACTGGAGCGCTGTAATGGATGGCTACAAGCTTTACAGAAGAGACAGGAGGGAGAGAAGAGGTGGAGGAGTGGCTCTTTATATTAGGGAGGCTCTTGATGCCGTGGAAACTGATATTAATGTTTATAAGGTTGAGTGCCTATGGGTGAGAATCAAGGGGAAGGCCAACAAGGCCGACATCCTGGTCGGAGTCTATTATAGACTACCCAACCAGGATGAAGAGGTGGATAATTTATTCTACAAGCAACTGGACTATGTTTCAAGATCACCAGCCCTTGTTCTTGTAGGCAACTTCTACCTGCCAGATATCTGCTGGGAGCTCAACACAGCAGAGAAGAAGCAGTCTAGGAGGTTCTTAGAGTGTATGGAGGACAACTTCTTGTCACAGCTGGTGAGCGAGCCTACCAGGGGTGGGGTTCTGCTAGACCTGCTATTTGCAAGCAGAGATAGGTAGGAACTAAAGAAAAAAATGAGCGTGTATCACCTTTGGAAGGAGGG
>WBMZ01017556.1:0-13158 GCA_013400975.1 Atrichornis clamosus | reverse complement strand
GGCGCGGTGGGGCGGGGCGGAGGCGGAGCAGGCGCGTGACGGGCGGGTGAGGCGGCCAATGGGGCGGGCTCCACGCGTGACGGGCGGGCGCGGCGGCCAATGGTGTGGCGGCGGGGGCGGGGCCTGACGGCGCTCCCCGCAGACCCCTTTGCGGATGCAAGTAAGGGTGATGACCTGCTCCCGGCCGGCACTGAGGACTACATCCATATAAGGATCCAGCAGCGCAACGGCAGGAAGACCCTCACCACAGTCCAGGGCATCGCGGATGACTACGATAAAAAGAAACTGGTGAAGGCCTTCAAGAAGGTGGGGACTGTGGGACTGTGGGGGCAGCAGCCGCAACCAGCAGTGATGTTTGTATGGTGCTAAGGAGGTTTTTGTGTCTTTGCTGCAGAAATTTGCCTGCAATGGTACTGTAATTGAGCACCCCGAGTATGGAGAAGTGATTCAGTTACAGGGTGACCAGCGCAAGAACATCTGCCAGTTCCTCGTGGAGGTAGGACACTCTCAGCCTACTGCTTACTAAAATAAACATGAGTTTCTTTAATATACACAGGTACCAGGTCCCTGGGTGTGGGATTTGGATGTGCAGAGGCCTCACTCCATGCTGTGAATGTGTTTTCTGTCTTGCAGATTGGACTGGCTAAAGACGACCAGCTGAAAGTCCACGGGTTTTAAGTGCCCGTGGGCCACTGGAGCTTTATGCAAGATTTCCTTACCATGAAATTCCTACCTGTCCTTTGTCATAAGTTTAAAACCAGCCGGTTTGTGTAATGTAACGATCTTGGGTCCACTGTTGAGTCTGGACAATTGTAATTGGTGATGTAATAAACTGACACGAGCCCATGCTATCTCGTCTGGCTGTCCCTCATTTCCCAGAGGTAATGCGGGCGGTGGCATCATCCAGCCTGAAGCCAAAAGTAACCCGCTGTTCCCAGCTAAGTCCAGGGACTCAGCCTGTCTGAATGGCTCCTCAGTCCAGCTGCGCTTCCATCCCGACGGCTGGGAGTTGTGTCCTGCCTGGGGCGAGGCCCCGCGCTGTGGCACAGGGACATGGCACCGGTCCTCAGGGCAGTGGTGGCTCCCGGAGGCAGAGGGATTTGGGGAAGCCTGGCTTGGAAGGAGTGACGGAAGACTGGAGGCTGGATGGCTGCAGTTCAGGTGCGGGTGCCTGTGAGCCCTGAGGTACCAGGCATGTGAAGGAACTGTGCAGTGGGTTAAACTTTTGGCGAGGGATCAGTGTTGGACTAATGTAAGGAGCATTCTTGTAGCTGGAGCTGCAGAGCCTTGTGTCAGTAGCACTGCTGCCTCACGCCCTGTGCGGTAACACAGCTTTGTTTCATTTTTAATGTTTTATGTAATGTATGTAAAGTCTTATTTAAATAAAACTGGTTTTCAAAAGCCTGTGTGTGGTGGGTTCCATCACTCCCAGGAGCCAAAGCACTTTCCCCTCTTGCCAGCAGTGGCACAGCCTCAGTGGGATTCCCTGCCCCGGGGCCTCCTTGGGATCTCAGGGTGTACCCCCCACTGACCCACTGCAGGGAGAGGAAGCTGAGTTCCCTCGGTGCTGTCTCTGCTACTGCTGCCTGGAGCTGAGGGAAAGCCCTGGAGTGGGTGGGTGCTGAGTCATTCCCTGCCCGGGCTCGTAACCCTCGAACCAGTTATTGCGCTGGTTGTGTTCCTGTAAGTCCCACAGGCAGGGTCAGCACTTCTTCCCGAAAACTGCTCTGAGGAGGAGCAGGAGGAGGAGGCTCTGCTTCCTGTGTCAGGCTCTGCCTGTCAGGTCAGGAGCTGAGCAGCCCCTTTATTTTCTTAGCTCAAGCTCAGCAACCAAGAAGGAAATCTTGTCAGTAAAACTTCCTAGTTTAGGGCAGCTCTGGTTCTGGGGTCTAGCAGATGACTCCTGCACAACAGCAACATGAAATATACTGAAATTCCTAAGACTGGACAGAAAATCCCTGGGTTTCCCTCCCCATTGCCCCTGGCCTGTCCGTCGTGCAGCGGGGCGTGGGGCTGCTCCTGCCCGGGGCACCTGCTTGTGCTCTTGTCAGCTCTCTGGGCAGCTCACGGCTGTTCACCCACTGCTGCAATGACTGCAGTCTCCCGCGTCCTGCATGGGAGCACTGGGTTCACTCCACTGTCGCTTTCTCGGGAGACTTTGCTCTTGGAAACCAAATTACCGCAATTAGGCAAAGCACCTGCGAGTTCACCGAGGAGCAGGTGACCTCCAGCCTTGCCTGTACCTGGAAGTGACCTCCAGCCCTGTCCATAGCCCCGGGAGAAGGTGCTGGCAGACAGGTGACCAGCCTTGCACGTCAAGAGTGAGTGGTGGCAGCCCCGAGGCTGGTGCTCGCACCGGGCTGTGTTTTTGAGCCCACAATCCAACACAGCCCAATCTCTGCTTTGCTGCTGCTGTGCCAAAAATTCCCATGGCCATGCCTGCGCTGGGACTGTCGGAGCACATCCAGCCCAAATTTCTCTCCACTGGCGTTGCCCGGCTGTCCACAGATTCGGCCGCTGCCAGGACAGCCAGCCTCAGGCCGGGTAGGGGTCAGGGCTGCTGGGACCACCCTCCATCCCAGCCTTTGTCCTGGAGAAGGGCCCAGCCTGAGCACCTGTGGGCCTGGTCATGAACCTGCGTCAAGATGATGCCAAGCCCATGGTCCTGGAGGGAGTGGCCCCTGTGTCCCCATCACCCTGATGGCTCATTTGGTCCAGATTGAGCCATTAAAAGCCAGAAAATGGGAAAACAATTTGTTTGTTCCTTGTGCAACGCGCCTGGTGGAGCGAGCAATCGATGGCTGCGGGGTGCCGGACACTGCTGCCTTCCGGCCATCCAAAGCCCATTTGTTCCGGGGGTGTTTGAGGAGCACGGACACAGCTCGTTGGGAATGCAGGGGGCACACGGGACAGTAACGCGCCCCAGTCCAGGATGTCATTCACGGGATGTATTGAAGGAGGGAGACAAATGGTCTCTACAAATACACTGATGGGAGGGTCAATACAGGCAGCAGGAACCGTCGATACCAAACAAGGGCGTGGGTGGCAGCAGACGGGGATTTTTGGGGGGCTCTGTCAGTGAGCGGTGCCCACTTCTTCCACCACACCCCAAAGCTTTTTGGGGTTCAGGGAGAGATCCAGAGCTGCAGAATGAGGTGCTCCAGGACCTGTGACCCTGTGAAGGGCCTCACACACACACACACACACACACACACACACACACACCAGCTCTGTGTGCCCCCAACCGGAGGGGCACAATGCCCTGGGGACCCTTGGCACAATGTGTGTGCATAAACATGCACACACACACGTGGGTGTAGGTGTGTAGGTATGTACGTGGGTGTGTGTGTACAGACACAGATATATATGTCTGCGCATTTACACATGTATATACAGACGTCTATATGTATATAATCATATAGATGTATATATGTGTATACACGTGTATTTGTATGTGTGTATACATACATGTATACTTACATGTCCACATATATATGTACGTATATACATATGTGTGTACAAATATACAGAATCCCAGAATCATTTGGGTTGGAAAAGACCTCCAAAATCATCAAGTCCAACGTATATGTGTGTATACATCTACATATGTGTATTCACATCTATATATATATATATACACACATACATACACTTATATATAGACATGTATATATATGTATATTTATGTATGCATTTATATGTCTACATATATCTGTGTCTGTGTACATACATATGTATGTATATACATATATATATGAATATATGTGTAGATACACATAGAGAGAGAGATAGGCCATGGCATACATTATGCATCCATCCCACTGCACACACCCTCCATCACTCCATACACAATTATCCCATGTAGTCGTCATCCATACAAACACACGTGTGTGCACAGGTGTGTCTGTGCCCATACCTGTGTGTCTATGCCCGTGTGTACATACGGATACCTGGATGTGTTTACATAGATGCACAAGCTATGTTGTCTATTAAAGTGTGTACTTTATGTATTATCTATATTTTATACTGTATAGAATGTCATATACTGTATTATTTATATATGTGTGTATATATACACGCTATTAGTGTATTATGCTATGTGGTACTGTATAGTTGCTCTTCAATATATATATCATAATAATACATAAAGTAGCATGTAATTATAGTATCATATAATGATACTACCTACCTAAATAAATACCTGCACCATGTGTATGTATCCCTGGGACTCTCTGTGTGTTTCCAACTGCACGTATGCAGATGTGTCTGTGTGTGGGTGCAGCCGTGTACAGGCGTGTGTGTGTTCAGCTGCATGCAGAGCTGTTCCGTACACACGTGCAGCCGAGGCTCAGTGCCCAGGTGGCCGTACCTGGATTTGTGTTTGTGTATGTCCCTGTACAGCTAACCACAGACACACCTGTGTGTGTGTACGGACACGTGTGTGCCTGTGTGTGGGTATATACGGGTATGTCTGTGTCAAGCTCTGTGTGTCTGCGTGTCTCTGTGTCTGTGTGAGCACACACAGATGCCCGTGGGCCCCCCCGGGGGTGGGTATGGGGCCGCCCTGGGGTGTGGCATCTGCGCTAGCGCCTTTAAAAGCAGGACTGAGCTGGGGCAACCCTGAGAGAGACACTCACTGAGACACCCACCAGGACACCCAGAACCCACCGGTGAGTCCCACAGAGCTCTGGCTTTGTCCATTGGGAACCGGCTGGGAGAGAGGGATGGAGAAAACTTGGAGAAGATGGGAGGGACGGAGGGGACCTGGAGACCCACTGGGAGGGACAGAGGGGACGTGGAGACTGGCTGTGCCCTGGGAATGAGCATCCTGCTCCCCACCTGTTGGAGTTCAAGGAGAAGCTGGATGATGCTCTTAGCCATGTACTTTAGTTTTCCACATCCCTGCAAGGAGCAAGGAGTGGGACTCTTTATGGATCCCTCTGCCTTGACGGGTTCTAGGAGAATTAGGGACCAGCCAGGAGAGAGCAATGGAGAAGACTTGGGGAGAAGATGGAAGGGATAGAGAGGATTTGGGAACACACAGGGAGGGACAGAGGGGACTGTGAACTGGCCATGCCCCGGGGCTGAGTGCCCAGGTCACCCCTTACCACAGGCTGAGCACATCACAGTTCAGGGGCCGCAGCCTTCCCTTCTTCCCTGTTCCCCCATTCAGTCTCTCTGCAGCCATGAAGGTGACCCTGTGCTTGGGCCTCATCCTCGCCATCGCAGTGACCGCCTGCCTGTGCCGGCCAGCGGGAGAGGCTCCAGGTGCTGCTGGGGACCCCCACCAGCACCCCCCCAGCCTGGTCCGGCGGGACTGGCCCGAGTACCTGTCTCAGAAGCAGCAGCACCTCTTGTCCCAGTTCCTGCCCCACGTCCTCACAGGTACCAGGAGCTCAGGGTGGGCAGCCCTCGGGGGGCACAGCCAGGCCCCCGTGCCTGCTCTAACTGCTGCCCTTGCCCTGTCAGAGCTGAACAACCACAAGGCCTTTGTGCATGAGGATGAGGGGATGGAAGCCTTGCATGACCACTACTACCCCGACTGGATGGACTTCGGCCGCCGCAGCGCCGAGGACGCAGCCGGTGCCGCGTAGCCGCTGGGCTGGGCTGACCACGCAGAGCACCCACGTGCTCAGTGCATGTCCTTTCCCACAATAAAATTCTGGCACTATGACCTCTGCACTCCTGGCTGTGCTGGGGAGAGCTTGGGAGGGGGGGCAGGGGGGCTTTGACCCCAGCACCATAGGGAGAGGCAGGGCAGAGACCCAACTGCACATGGCAGCAGACACAGAACATGCAGCAGACACGGCACGCACGGGCTGCTCTGTCACTTCACATTTATTTGCCAGGGGACAGGGCACAGCCTGGGGGAGAGACGTGGCCAGGGGGAGCAACAGCTGCACCCCCACAAACACCCAAAGCTGCAGGTGCTGCTACTATTGCTACTCAGTGGGCAGGAAAAAGTTTAAACCACCATTCTCTTTAAAAGCCAGTCCAGTCCAGGTACTGGCCAGGGGCCCAATCTGGGGTGGGGGGCAGTCTCCCCTTGGCACCAGCAGGTTGCCCCAGGACCCACCTGAGCCCAGACTGAGCATCACCCTTCGCTGCAGCATGTGGACAGCCCCAAAGGGCCAAGCTGCCCCTCGTGCCACAGACAGGCTCAGCAGAAGCAGGAACAGTTTTTATTGCCAGAAAGAGGCTCCTGTGAAGGGTCCATACCGCCCCTGCCACGAGGGACAGGGGCAGCTGGCAGCCTCTGCACGTGGGGAGCAGTGCCAGGTTCTGTCCTTGCAGCCAGGGCAAAGCCCCCCACACTGGTGCTGGGAGCACTCCTGGACTGGGGGCAGCGCCTGGAGCTGAGAGTGAAGCTTGTACTGTGTTTCCCCATGCCTGGGTGAGGAAGAGGTTGTGTCTCACCCTGAGCCTGGGGGCTCCGCAGCAACATCACTTCAGGGCACCCTGGGCCCCTCGGTGCCCTGCCTGGGCATAGGACACCGCCCCTCTGGCCCCCACCTTGTCAGCCCCAGGTGCTGCAGCTTCTCCACCAGGTTCTAGCTGAAGATGCTGCTCCTGGCTGGGGGTCCTTCCTGGCCCCTGGGCACAGGGGAGAGCTGGGGCTCAGTGCTGAGAGTCCTGGGAGTGGAGTGAGGGGGCCCACCATGATCCAGTCCCTGGTGCTGAGTGGGAACCTCGACCCAGCAAGAGCCTGAAGAGTCCCATGGGAGTGCTCGGGGGTCCAGGACCAAGTGCCAGCGTGGGGAGAGACTGTTCTGGTGAGGGGCTGCTGAGGTTCAGCCCCTCAGAGGGCCCACAAGAAGGCACGACGGCATGATACAGACTGGAGGGGAAGAGAGAGCAGAAGTGGGGATCAGTGGGGGGCCCCTGTCCTGGGGGATGCCGCTGAAGGGGCCAGCCAGGGCCTTGGGCAGAGCAGGACCGCTTCTCCTCTTTCACCTTCATGCTATAGGTGACCCCCTGTGCTACTCGGGCACCCCAAAGCTCATGACCAGGCACGGGGGGCTGCTCTTCAGCAGCCAGGAGGGACTGGGACACGGTCACTGCTCCACAAGCAATTTCCAGACACGAGGGTTTTGTCTAACAGTGAACTCCAGCTCACACCAACCCCCAATGAGCCTTGGGGGGCTCATTAGGACTAATCACCAGTGCTCGTTAATGAAGGGACAGCCCAGCACCCAGCTGGGAAAATGTCCTGGCTGCTGCCCAAGTGTGGAGGGAGGAAAGCTGTGTCCATTCCCTGGAGTGGGAGCACTCGCTGCTCCATGCCGAGGGCGCTGCTCCCCTGGGTGAGCCCACCTGAGGAAGGCTCTCCATCCATCGGGGTGCTGCAGTGCAGAGGAAGGGGGCTGGTCCCAGCCCCCAGTGGGGTGCACAGCCCTGGGCACACGGACACCCCAGTAGCCAGATATTTCTAGTGCTGGCATCTCTCAGAGCATCAGGGGGGCTGCAGGTTGTTCCCAGCCTGCCGCTTCCTCGAGCTGCAGGGAGCCAGGCATGGGGTGAGGAGGAGAGAGCTCGGGGGGCACAGCAGGGCCAGGGGACTGGTGCAGGCAGCGCAGGCGGTGGGGGCCACACGCCTTACCTGGGTGTCACCGTGGTGATCGCAGTGGTGGGGTGAAGGATGTGGCAGGTGGTGATGGTGAAGGTAGACGGGGTCTGGGGAAGGTTGTTAACAGAGAGGAACACTGGAAGGGACAGGAGACAAGGGGTCAACGGGAAGGGGGGACCGGACAGGTGGAGGGCAGGACAGAGAGCAGGCAGGAGAGCCAAAGCTGGGATGGAAGCTCCATGTGCAGGGCACAGCTCCAGCAGCAACTGAGGTCTGGTGCCTGCTCAGAGGGGGCTGCGAGCACAGATTGGGACCAGGAGAAGCCGTCTATTCCAGACCTATCCCTTCCAAGCGGCCAGGGGGCAGCAGGGGCTCGCCGGGTTGATGGCAAGGGGTCATCCTGGCGGGGCAGCTGCCGGAGAATGGCCCTTGCGCAGCTGCAGACCGAGCATCCCCGTGGGGACAGGAGTGTGGCAGGGACAGGCTGCTGCAAGAGGGGAGAGCACAGGGAGGGGCAAGGGGCAGCCTGGGCAGGAGGACGGGGGCATCCCGGGAGCTGCGTCCCTTCCGTCCCCTCACCCCGCGCTCACCCCTGGGGCGCTCCTTGGCTTTGGCGGGTGTTGAGGTAGAGAGCAGCTGGAAGGAGCCGGCATCCACGTCATCCTCTTCCAGGTCATTGAGGCTGTACACCTCCTCCAGGTCGATGTCCAGCTGCTTGAAGTCTTTGGTGAGCACCCCGGGACGGGGCACCAGGATCCCGCCCAGGTTGGGCCGTGCCAGCTGCTGCCAGTGGTGGAGTGTCACAGAGCCTGGAGGGGACACAGCCGAGGGGGCTCAGCTGGGGAGGTTGGACCCTCACAGCACCTGCAGCTCTGCACCCCCTCTGCCTCTCACCTTCCAGTGGCTTCACAATCTGCAGTTTGTCGGGCAGGTAGGTGAGGGAGCCGAGGGAGAAGCCGGAGCCAGCAGTGAGCTCCGAGCCCCCTGAGTAGCTGGTTCCGGTGGAGACGATGCTGCCCTCGGGGGTGAGGAAGCCGCTGGAGCTCGCCCCATCCCTCAGCCGCCGGAACTTGCGCTCCCGCTCGGCCTCGAAAAAGGAGCGCTCCTCGGAGACGTGGCTCTGCTGCCGCGCCGACAGCCGCTGCACCGCCGCCTCCAGGTCCTGCCGGCCCGGGGCTGCCCGGGGGTCCCTGCTGGCCCCCTCGGCCCTGCTGGCGGGCACAGCGTTAGGGTGGCCCAGGGCTGTGGGCCCCACACCGCACCCCAGGCTGTGCTGGACCCAGCCAGACCCTGCCCTCCCTGCCCCAGGCTGATTCCTGCTCTGGTGTGACCAGCAGTTCACCAGGATCCCAGCTCCTGTGCAGCGGCAGCCGCTGTCCCACCTGGCCCCAGGTGTCCCCCCGGCACTCACCGGGCATCCTCCGAGCCGGAGCAGCTGGTGTGGGGGGTGCTGGCCCCTCCAGAGTGGGCAGCTGACAACTGCTTGGAGCCTGGCATGTGGAGGGGAGACTCGGAGCAAGACTTGGCTTTGGCTGCCTGGTTCACCGCCTTCACCGTCTCAAAGACGCGTAGGTAGCTCCTGTGGGCAGGAAGCAGGTGGGGATGGGCCAGCTCCCCGGGGACCCCCATCCCACGGCACAGTGCGAGCCACCGCTGCCAGCACTCACTTGTAGTCCGAGGAGGAGCTGTCTGTCCTTTTCCTCATCATCCCCTTGATCTCAGCCGCCAGAGAGTCCTGGGACGGTGGGGACGACGTGTCGGTAAAGGAGAGAGCAGGGCTCCCACCCCGCCGCCCGGCCCCCCTGCGCTCACCACAGGCAGCAGACTGGCCGCGCTGTAGCGGCTGACGGTGCTGTTGGGCAGGCTGCGGCTCCGCAGGCTCTTCACCTCCTCCTGCGCTTCCTGCAGCATCCCGCCGCACTCCGCGTACTTTTCCTGCAGGTCCCGCAGCTGCGGGGACACGGGCACAGCTCGGGCACGGCTCCGGGAGCCCTAACCCCACGAGGCTGGGCACCCACGGTCCGCGCTGTGCTCACCTCCATCCGGAGTTGCTGCTGCACCTCCTTTGCCGCGGTCAGGTGCTGCTGGAGCTCTTCCACCTCGGAGCCGTACTGCGGGCAGGAGCAGGCAGGTCAGGCCGCTGTGCCCGCGCCCCCCTCCCCCCGGCACGGGCAGGGGTCCCTCACCGTGCGGCACTTCTGCTGTAGGTCCGCGACCTGCGCCAGGAGCTGGGTGATCTCCTCCTGCTGCCGCGCGGCGTCCTCCGCCCTGTGCGCCAGCTCCTCCGACAGGTGAACAACCTGCTGGCTCGCTTCGGCTGTGGGAGGGCCGGGGTCCGTCACCGCCAGGGCACGGCCCCCACCCCCAGCCCATGCAGCGCTCCTGGGCAGTGCCCAGCCCTACGTACAAAACTGCTCCACGCAGTCAATCATCAGCTGCTGCTCCTGGTCCTCGTACTGGCAGGTCTCAGTGGCAATGTTGGTGGCCTGGGGAAGAGGGTTGAAGGGGCTGAGCGCGACAGGCAGGACCTCCCGCCTTCCCAGGGGGCAGCTCGGGTCCCCCCGCAGCTAGGGGGGCATAGGTGGGCACTGAGGGGCATCCGCCAGCTGGCTCTGCTCACCTCCAGACGGAGCTTCTGATTCTCCTCCTCCAGGCACTTCAGTTTTTGCTGCAAGGTGTCGTACTGGAAGTATTGCTGCAGGGACAGCGAGGACTCCTGCCGGCGCAGTCTGAGGACAGCAGGGATGGCGCTGAGCACCCGCAGAGCAGGCAGGATGGGGCTGCCCCACCAGGCCCCCAGTCACTAACCCCAGCTCCCAGGCCTCTACAGCTACCGAGCTCTGTGAGGCTGGACCCACAGCTGCCGAGGGAGGGAAGGGAGTGTGGCTGGTGCTACCCCAGGGAGGGTGATGGCATCTGCCCAACGCCTCTGCCCAACCCGCAGGAGCAGCTCTGCCCCAGGTGAGCAGCAGAACAGGGACTCCCACTCACGGTGTGGAAGTGGTGGTGGTGGGCTCGCTCTCCTCCGTCGTGGTGGTGTAGAAGTGGAGAAGGTCGTCCCGCATGGAGACCTCATGGCGCAGCTGCGCGATCTGGAGAGGCAAGATGCTTCAGGACACGGCCAAGGGGACCACAGCCACCCTTGGAGGGGGCACGCAGGGAGTCAAGGCCCAGACCTGTCCTCAGGAGCTGTTACCTCCTCCTTGGCCAACTCCAGCTGCTCCTCCAGGAGCTCGTTGCGCTCAGTCAGGCTCCGGTTCTGCTTCAGCAGGGACTGCCCGATGCGTGCCGCTAGCTCCAGGTCCCGCTCTTTCTGTGAGGGGCAGGTCTGCCTCAGTCGGGACTCATCCCTTCCCCAATCCTCACCCACTCCTGCGTCTCCAGAGTGCCACCAGCCCCCAGCCCTCACACAGGTGGGGGGCTCCATACCTCATCCAGCAGGTTGGTGACAGCGTCAATGTCATGGTAGGTCTTCGTGATCCTGACCACCCGCTCAGCGCACAGAACTGGGGGAGAGGGCCAGAGGGTTAACCCCCACACTGCAGGAGCACTGACATGCCCCCAGGGTTGCTCCAGGCCAATCACCAAAAAGGACCTTTTCTCTGCTGGGCAGCACCCAGTGCAGTGCCAGGCAGAGGCGGGCAGGGATTCCCACAGCCAGGACAGCATCATGGGAATTGGGGGACTCACACCTCACCCCCAACCCTGCCTGCACCTTGGGGTGGCAAGAGAAATGCTGATCCTCCTCGCTGCCCTCACGACCCCAGCACAGGCACAGTGCCAGCCCCACTGCAGGACTCACAGACGGAAAGGAGGGATGGGGAGAGGCAGCAGTGGAGACGGGATCGGAGGTGACATCTCCAGCAGAAAGCAGACTGGAGCTCCAGTATAAATAGCTGTGGGTGGCACTGTGCCGAGCCGGGCTCACAGGCAGCATCCCCTCCAATCTGTCCCCAGCCCCCTCCCCCAGATTCCCCCCCGAGAAGCCAGCCCTGCC
Source organism: Atrichornis clamosus (assembly GCA_013400975.1). NCBI lineage: Eukaryota > Metazoa > Chordata > Aves > Passeriformes > Menuridae > Atrichornis > Atrichornis clamosus. The sequence continues at coordinate 1,594 of WBMZ01017556.1, read as the reverse complement.
CTAGTTTCTCTCTGGGGGAGGGGATGCTGCCGCCGCACCCACCCGATGCCCCTCCAGCTGCACAACACAATGACCCACACAACAACAGAGGCAGCTGCGGGCAGGAGGCTGCAGGAACGGACAGCTGCCCACCACACCAACACCACCGCGTCAGGCCGGGCCCCAGCTACAGCCCTGCTTCCTCCCGCTGCTCTCTGGGTCTCTGGCAAGAGATGGTGCAAGGAGGGAGACGTCTGTCCCGCGGGTACCGATCCTGCCAACTGCACCCGCAGGAGCTGCCAGGCAGCGCCGGGCACGCACCCAGACGGCGGCGCTGGAGCTGTGCGGTGGGAGCCGGGAGCAGGCGCAAAGCCCCGAGCCCTGTCCGCACCCTAGGCCCTGCTTACAGCCCGGGACCTGCCAGTACCCCGCACCACACGGCACTCCCGATGCTCTTTCTGATGCTCTGCTGCCCCGAGGGTGTGTGCCTCAGTTTCCCCTGGCAGAGCAGCGCTGGCTGCGCTCAGGGCCCCCACTCGCGTCCCCAGTCACAGTCACCCCCCAGTCGTACAGACGAAGTGGGTTAACGGGGAAGCTCAGCCACACAAATCCCATTAGGCCTCCCCAGCTGGGGTTGTGTAATGGTGAGTGTGTTGTCATGGCAATGCCCCCACTCGCCACCCCGGCCCTGTCCAGCCCTTACTGCCCCGGGTGCTGCCCCACGCCCCAGCGGGTACGTACCCCAAACACGTCCATGGGAAGAAGGGCCAACCCCAACACCAGCCCCAGCCTCACCCCCTCTCTGCACCCCTACAGGACCCGCTCCCCGCGGGGGTCCCCAACTGCACCTCGTCAGGCCCCTGAGCCATTAATTGGAAATAATTAGAGCATGAGCATCGTTACGGTTGGAGCGAGCGGCTGGCCCTGGGAGACGGGGGCTGCAGCGCTGGCAAACACGTAAACACCCATCTGCGGGCCCGATCCGGCGGGATGCGGGACGGGAGGACCCCCATCCCCGCGGGAGGGGAGGACCTCCATCCCCATGGGCACACGCAGACCTGGTGGGGCCCCTCGCCCCGTCTCTCAGCCCGCTCCCCGCCACTCCTGGCTCAGGGATAGGTCACCCTGGGGTCGAGGTGACCCTGGGAGTCCCCGAGGGACCGGGCGGCGACTGCCCCGGGCCAGAGCGCGGCGAGCGGGACTGGGATTGCAGGAACGCGAGTGGGGAGCAGACGGCACCACCCGGAGGATGGCCCCAGCCCCGGTCCTGGGGAGACCCCAGCCCCCGCCGCTCCGAACCAGCCCCGGGGGTAGCCCGGCCCTGCTGCAACCGCATCCCCATCCCCGGGGCGGGACCGCCCGGGCCGCCCTCACCTTCCTCCAGCTCCCGAGCGATGGGGTCCGCGCTGCCGCCGCGCTCCGCCTTCCCGTTCAACTCGTCGTAGGCGGCGGGGCTGCTCCAGATCTCCATCGTGCCGAGCCCACCGCAGCCGCCAAGCCCAGCCCCGCCACGCCGAGCGGAGCCGCTGAGGCCGCTCCCGCTCCTATTTATAGGGTCGCTCCGTCCGCGCACACCTGCCCGGCGCGTCCCCCAGCGGCGGGGCCGGGGCTGGGG
>WBMZ01017552.1:0-11090 GCA_013400975.1 Atrichornis clamosus | reverse complement strand
CCCCCCCCTCCCCGTCCCCACCCAGCCGGGGAAAAAAGAAGTGCGAAAGGCTCCTTACCTACCTGGTTGCGTGTTTTGTGCGATTTCTGCAGCCACACGCGCCACTGGTCGTAGAGTTTGATGCCGAGGTTGGAGCAGCCGTAGGCGTGTTTCTTCACCCACCCGAAAAACTGCTTCAGCTCCCGCCGCAGCGTCGTGTTCTGCTCCCCCCCTTTGGGGTCGCAGCCCCCCGCCGCTCGCTCTGCGGGGACAGGGGGGTCAGTGCAGGGGACAAGGGGGACAGCGTCGCGTGGGGGGACGTGCCTCAACTCCCCCCACGGCCGCCGTGCCACGAGAAACGAGGGCCGAGAGGAAAACGAGCAGGTTTTGGCTCCCAGCTGGGGAAGCCGAGCTCCGAATTGGCTCCTTTGCAAGAAATCCAGGTGCCGGGCACAGAGCGGGGAAGGGCCCCCTGCACATCACACGTGCACGGGGAGGGGAGCACGGCACCACCGGCACCCCCGAGCCGCGCTGGCGGCACTCACCGCTGCGCGGGGTGGAGGCGGCCGTGGGGTTGCTCCAGTCGCTCCAAATTCCGGCTTTCTTGGAGCCGTAGATGCCGAAGGGATTACAGCGCACCTGGACGAAGTAGACGGTGCCGGGGCGCAGGCCGGCCAGGCGACAGGACGTCTGGTTGCCCACGTCATCCACCACCTGGAGAGGGAGGAGATGGGACCACCTGGGCCTTCGGCCGTCCCGCGCCGTCCCCCGGCACCGGCGGCGCCCACCCACCTTCCACTCCGAGCTGTCCTCCACCCGGTATTGGATCTGGTACTTGGCTTGGAACAGGAAATCCTTGAGGGCCGGCGGGGAGCTCCAGCGCACGCTCAGCTGGTCCTCCAGGTCGCCCACCCGGCTGACGTGCACGTCCGAGGGTGGGTCCGTGGTGACTGCGGGGACAGGGCAGGGCTGGGGGCAGGCGGCGCCGCGGGGCCGCGAGGGTTAAGGAGCCGCGGACGTAAAACCAGCTCGGAGCAAACAGCCTAACTCGATTAGGAGCAATTCTGCTCGCGTATCGCCCATTTCCTGCTGCCCCCCGCCCCATCCCAGCCAAACCCCTGCACCGCCCTCCCCGCCAGGTCACCGGTGACACCGCGACGGCGTCGTCGCTCACCCACGTCCAGGATGTCCAGCATGACCACGTCGGACACGGCCACCCCCAGCCGGTTGGATGCCTCCACCCAGATCTCGTAGGGCGTGAAGAGGGCCAGGTCCTTGGGGATGTGGCAGGAGTAGGGCCCGGCTGTGTGGTATTCCTGGCAGGTGTTGTCCCGGCCGTACCACCTGCGGGCAGCGGATGAGGTGCTGGCGCTGCTCCCCCGTTCCCAGGATGCTCCCGTGGCTCGTTTATCCGTGGTTCCACACCACCGGAATCAGGAAACCGGCCCCAGGGCTCACCCAGTGGTTCCCAACTCAACCAAGGCCCCGACAACTTCTCCTCACCCTCCCCAGCTCCGTGAGAAAACTCACCACACCAGCACCGTCCCCAAACAGGGGCCAGCCAGGAGGAATCAATCTCCCCGTTCCCTGCTTCCCATTAAATCCCACACCGGCGTTTTTAACAATCACGGGAACGAAGGCGAGCGCCCACCTGAGCTTGTACTTGAGGGTGTAGTTGGTGTGCAGGAAGGTCTCCCCTTCTGTCCCCGGTGCCCATTTGCAGGTCAGATCCTTCATGTTTTTGGACCAGCAAGTGATGTTGACTGGTTTTTCTGGGGGTACTGGGAGAGGAAAAAAACCCAAAAATAAGAGGTTCCAGAGCTGTTTTTTTCCAGCCACGAGACCCAAAAACCAAATCCAAGCTGCGTTCCCAGCGGAGCCTCTGTATTCCCGGGACGCAGCGACCCAAAGAAACAAATCCAAGCTGCATTCCCCATTAAAGATTCCGTGTTCCTGGGACGTAGCATCGCCCTTAAAATAGCCCGAGATAAAATCTTACGATCATTGATTCGGACAAGCGCGTTTTAACCGCGGCTTTGCCGGAACCCGCCTCTCGGCCCCGCGGGGATCCGGCCGGAGCAGCCCCCGGCGCGCTTTGGCGGGAACCGGGGCGGAGGTTCCCCAGCTCCTCTCCCCGGCGGGACCCCCGGGCCCACGTACGTCCAACGTAAAGGCAGGAGCCGGCCAAGATGCCGCCGTCTCTGCTGTGACACACCAGGTTGTCCCCCGACTGCTGCCTGGAGCCGTTGAGGCGGGCGAGGGCCACGCTGAGCGTGGAGGGGCCCAGGGCGGCGTAGGAGGCGGCCGGGAGGCGCCGCCCGTTCAGCGTCCAGTACAGGTCCTCGGCTTTCAGCGGAAAGTCCGGGCTGACCGTGCACGTGGCGACCAGCGAGGAGCCGATCAGCAGGGTGGGGTCTTGGGGGGAAATCACGGCGGGGTCTGCAGCCGGAGAGACAGAGAGCAGGGTGGGGGAAGTGGATTATGGAGTGTTTTGGAGAGAGGTCGCTGCGTAATTGCTATTTAAGTATATATTGTGTCTACTTAAATGCGTTTTGTATCTGTTTTACGCTGATTTAAGCGCCTTTACAGCTCTTCTATATTCATTTAAATACATTTTATATCTCTTTAAATACATTGTTCAGCTATTTTACATCGATTTAAATCATCACGTCTATACAGATTTAAATCATCGCATACCTATTTTATATTAATTTAAATACATTGTTTATCTATTTTACATTGATTTGAATCATCACATCTATATCTAGTTAAATTATCACGTATCTATTTTCTATCTAAATTATCACACATCTATTTTATATCAATTTAAATCATCGCATATATCAATTTAAATACATTATTTTACATTGATTTAAATACATTTCATATCTAGTCTCTATGCACATTTTATATCCATTTAAAGACATTTAATATCTTTTGTATCTCTTTAAATAGTTTTAATATCTATTTTATATCTCAATATACGTCTATTTTTTATCTATTTAAATATACTTTGTACCTACTTTTATATCTAAATGTATTTTTAATCTATCTAAATACTTTCAATATCTATTTTTATATCTAAATCTATTTTATAAATGCTTTTTGTATCTATTTTATATCTTTTTTTCCTAGGGCTGGGGCGGGGCTGGGTTGCGACTTCGGAAGGTTTTTGCGACAAAAGGATTTCGAAAGCAACTATGGAAAACTTGAGGGGATTTTTCCCTCCCCCCTCTCCTTTTCCAACACTGCCAAGGTCCGGCGTTCCCCCTGGAGCACCGAGGACTGGGAAGCGCTTCCCAGCCCTGACCTCCCGCCTCATCCCGACCATGTGCTGCCAAACCCCGTCGCTCGCACCTCGACATCCCGAGGGTGCTCCACGCCGGGACACCCTCCGTGACGGGAACTCCCCCCCCCCCGCCCCAATCCCGGTTTATTCCAAGACCCCTCCGCCACGAGGCTTCCAAGCCCAGGCTGCCCCGGCCCCGCTCCGGGGTGTTCCGTGTCCGTCAGCTTTATCGGCTCCATCCGCACGCGCCGGGCTAATATCCCAAATTACCTCCCGGAAAGTGCCGCGACCTCCCCTCCCCTCCGACCTCCCGGCCCCGATCGGCTTTCAGCGCCCGCCGCCCGCTCCGGCTCCCACCCGGCATTCCAAAATCCTCGTCACGCCGGAGGGATCCCAATTAGGGGTCCCCGCCGCCCGCTCTGGGCCCCACCCACCGCAATTAGTGCTCCAAAATCCTCGCTACGCCGGAGGTGCTTAATTAGGAATTCCCGCCGTGCTCCGGGGGGGGATGGCTGGTGAGGTGGGAGGAAGAGCATCCAGGGCGGAAAGGCATCCGGGAGGTGTTGGTGCGGGTACCCTGGAGTCCCCCAGATATCCATGGATTGGTGCCAGATACCCCAAGGCACTCCGAGCATCCATGGATTGGCGCCCGGTGCCCCAGGGTACCCCTGAGCACCCATGGGTTGGTACCAGGTACCCTAAAAATCCATGGGTCGGTGCCGGGTGCTCCGGGATACCCCGAGCATCCCTGGAGGGTGATACAGACCCATCCCACCCCCAAAACAAACCCTTCCCCAGGCCAGCAAGGCCTCTGGAAAACTCATCCCCTCCGCGCTGCCAACGAGCTCACCCCAACCCAACTCCTCCATGAGCCGAGCCCGGAGCTGCTCCGGCTCTGCCGATAACAGATCCAGCACTCCGAGCCCTAATTCTCCTAAATCTTAATCTAAACAGCCCCAGAAACACACACGAGTGCTGTAAAACAGACACATTTCCCATCCTCTGAGCAGGACCCTCTGGAAGGGCCAATTTTCTCTTTATAATTTTTTCTTCCAGGGTTTTGGAATTTTTTTCCTCCTCCAAGCACGACCCTCTGGAAGGGCCAGTCATATTTATATATAAATATATATACAATATTCCTTCCCCCTGGAATTATTTTCCCCCTCAGCGCAGCCACAGCGCCGAACATGTGTTTTAAAAGGGAAAAGTGTGAAGTTTTCCGATCGGAGAGGAAAGGGCCGGAGAGAGGCAGGCAGGCTGTGGAATGTGCAAGTTGCAACGAAAATACCTGCTTGGGGGTTTTATGGCTTCTCTATTGCAAAAAAAAATGCTGATCAGGTGCTAAGTAATGCTATAAAGTAAAACCACATTTCCAAGGTGTCGGGAACGTTTATGCTTTTCTTCCGAAGGGCCGGATTTCATTTTAGTTTTATATCGGAGTTTTAAGGGGTTGGGAAAGAAAAGGGGGGAAAAAAACCCCGCTCCGATAAGTGTCAGAGATCACGCAGTTAAAAAAGATTTATTGAGCAGTGCAGGGGGTTAAAGGAAAATAGAAATAATTGCCCTGAAGAACAAAAGGGAATTTGGGAAGCTCTGAATTCCACAGGAAAAATAAAATTAAATATATATATATCTAGTTAGAGCTCTTCTAAAGCTCGAGCAATGAGCTTTGCGGGCAGACACAGCACCCAAAAATCCCTCTTTTCCACTCTATTTTCCACTCTTTTTTTTCCCGTTTCTCATCTCCGACTGGCATTTCTCGTGCCCATCCCTGGGCTCGAGGAAGGATTTATAAAAAGCCCAGGCATTCCAGCGCGGCCGAGCTGCACCAAGGGGAAACTTTCGCTCTCTAAAAGGAGATTTGGCTTCGCCTTCGCCAGCGCCCGCACGTCGAGGGGCCGCGGGGCCAGCGCTGCCCCGGACCCCCGTGGGGAGGGGGGAAATGGGGATCCGGGGGGGGGATCCGGCTGCCAGCGGCGCCGGCTGGCCCTGGTTTGGAGGAGAAAGGTGCGGGGTCAGCCCCGACGAGGGTCTGGCGGTGGCCTCGTGTTGTTCCCGGCGGGATTAACCCCTCCACGAACTGGGGTGGGCACTGGGGTGGGCACCGAAACCGCGCCCCTCGCTCTCGTTAATGGCCCCTAAAGGGATTTTTGGAGTGTTTCTCGTCCCCATTCCACTGCTCCAGCAATTCCCGCCCCAATCGACGCTCTTAAGACTCCCCCGCTAAGGACACGTAGGGGTCAGGGGGTCCGCCCCGGTGGCCGGGACCCCGCGGTGTCGCCGGGGAGGGGACGCGGGAGCCGCCGGGCGAGCGGTGGCCTTTGTGGCGGGTCCCGTTCGCGCGTCGGAGCGAAGAACATCCATCGCCCTGAGAAATTCCCATCATAGGGAGGAAGCCAAACTTCCTGCGGCGGGGAGCGGGATCTCGCCGTCCCCTGGCTCGGGCCGCAGGGGGGGCAGCGAGGCGGCGGGCGGGACAGGGGCTCCTTCGGGTTTAGGGCTCTGCGGGGAACGGGGGACCCCCCACGGGTGTCCCCCCATGGCGAGTGGGGGACCCCGATCCCCGCGGGGCTGAGGCCGCCCGCGGCTCAGCCCACAGGTGGCACCTCCCGGACCTGCCACCGCCGGGTGGGACCCCCAAATTGGGCGTCACTGCGGAGACCCCCAGGGGGGTTTTCTTGGGGGGGGTCGTTGTTCTCCGTGGGGCAGGGAGGGAGATCCCTGTTGTTCTGGGTGGGATAAGGGGATTCATTGTTCTCTGGGATGGGGGGGGGCGGCTCTGCGGGGGCGAGGGGGGACCCCGTTGTTCTCAGCGGGAGGTGGGGGGCCCTCAGTGGCTTTGGGGGAGGCAAAGGGGGGTGATGACTCCCGGGGGTGCGAGGGGGTCGCGTGGGGAAGGGGTTCGCTATTGTTCTCCGGGCGGAGGCCGGGGGTTTCCATTGTCCTGGGTGGGGAATGGAGCCGCATTGTTCTGCGGGAGGGGGGGCTGGACGGCGGGGAGGGGGCACAAGGGGGGACCGGCCCTTCCCGGGGTGAGGGGTCCCTCTTCTCCATGGGGAGAGGGAGCACTCGCTGCTCCAGGGGAGGGGGGTCTCCTCGCTACTCTCAGGGATGGGGGGAGCAAAAAAAAGGTTCCTCTATTGTTCTCTGCGGAGAAGAGGCGGGGGGGTGGTCCCGGCTGGGCTGCGGGGACGAGGTAGGGGGGTCCCGGCTGCCTGTCGGGAGGCGATGGGGGGTCCCGGCTGCCTTCCGCGGGGGGGTCCCCCTTCCCCTCCACGGCAGGCGAAGCGCAGCCCCGAGGTGCGCCCGGCGGTGCCCCCGCCGCTCCCGGGACCGCTCCGCATCCCGGGGCCGGGGGGGACGGGACACACGGAGAGAAACGGGAGACCCCCGGGGGGCTCCGCATCCCGGGACCGGTGGAGGGGACGGGACACGTGGAAAGGAGCGGAGGAACCCCGGGGGGTTCCGCATGCCGGGGCCGGGGAGGGATGGGAGAGCCACGGGGGGCTCCGCGTAGCGGCCGCGTGGCCCCGACGGGACCCCCGCCCGCCCCGCGCCCACCTTGCGGGAGCCGCCCGGTGCTCCCGGTACTCACAGGCGAGCGGGTCGGCGCGGGCGAGGCGCGGGCAGAGGAAGAGCAGCAGCGGGAGCATCGGGAGCAGCGGCGGCGGCGGCATGGCCGGCTCCGGTGCCCGTCGGTGCCCGGGGCGGCGGAGCGCACCGGCACGTCCGGGGAAGTCCCGAGCAAGTCTGAGCAACCCCCGGTTACCAAAGCCCCAACTGCCGCCCTGGCCCCGCCCCGGGACCGCCCCCGGGGGGGCAGAAAGCCACCGGCCCCGCCGCTCCCCCCGTCCCGCTCCCGTACCGGCCCCGGCCCCGGCCCTGGGACCGGCCCCGGGACTGGCTCCCGCCCGGTGCCCGCTGCCGCCGCGGGATGCTGGACCCCCCCCATCCCGCCACGGGTCCGGTGTCCCGCTCCCCCCGACCCCCCCGGTAGGTGAGTAAGAGCCGCCCCGGGGCCGCCGGCCCACGGGTGACTCACGCGCGGCCGCCGCGGACCCTCCCGCGCCCCCGGGGCCGCTCTCGCCGGTGAACGGGCCCCCCCGCGCCGCGGGTTCTCCACGCTCCAAGCGCCTTTAAGACCCAAACCCCTGCTATTACTTAATTTTGGGTTGAAAACAGGAATATCATCCCATAAATCCCGATGTTTTCTGTCGAATCCATCATCTCTGGTCTTTCCTACTCAAAATCCAAAAAAAAGGGGGGAAACCACCTCAAGTGGCTCCAAGTCCCCCCAGACTGGGGCTGCGTTTGTCCCCAGGGGTGGTGACATGTCCGGTTGTGCCACCAGCACCGGAACAAAGCCACCCACTTGGGCATCTGCCAGTGTCCCCTCCTGTCCCCCCGCCCGGGGTCTCGGCGACACCGAGGGCTTTGCAGACCCCCAAACAGGACACAGACCCCTGGCACAGCAGGTCCTGGTCATAGCAAGGCCACTGTCGCCAAGTGTGGCGTGTCCTCAGCTGTGAGGAGAGGGAAGAGCATTCCCCGCCGGGAACGGAGCGTGGAGGTGGCGGGGGACACCTGGGTGGCCCGGGGTACCCCAGAGACTCGGAGGGGGGAGATCGGGGGGGTGACACTGCGTGGGGCTCCGAGGTGTTGGGCACCAAGCAGGGATTGCAGGGATTAGAAAACAATAAAAAGCGAGAGGGGGAGGGAGCCTAAACAATGCTTTTTCCCATCGTCCTGTTTTTTGGAAGCTTCTGAACTGTTTTTGTTGAAATTTCCCAAAAATGTCAGGCTCCAGGAGCCACCCAGCCTGAGAAACTTCAGCCCCAGCGGCCGCAGTCTGGCCGAGTGAATCACGTCTGCCCCGGGGGCTGGCGGCCGCCCGCGATCCCGACCTTCCGCCCGGATCCCCCCGGGAAGCCCCCCGGGGACCGGAGCCAGCGGTGGGTGCTGGGAGTGGGGAAAAGGAGAAATTTCCCCCCCGGAGCTGGAGTCGGGACCAGCGACCACCCCGGCTGCCCACCTGCACTGCCCAGACCCTTCCCCCATCTGCTTTTTCTCCACCCCTGGCCAAACTCCGCAGCTTGCACCCGGAACGTGGGATTTAGTGCGCTGGGTTTGGGAAGCAGGGATGGGTGGGATCCCGGGAGGGAGGGTGACCCCCGCCCTGGTGCTGGCAGAGGGGGCATGGGTGACCCTGGCAAAGTCATCGTCAGAAGGGGTCTTGAGGCTGTGCTGGGGGGTCAGGGGGAAGAGGGGGGGACGGTGACATCGGGAGGGGAGCACCCCACTGGTGCCACCCGGGACATCACGGGATGTCACCCCAGGTGGCACGGGGACGTTCGCCCTCCCAGCTCACTGCAGCACCCGGGCCTGGTGCCGCGGGAGGGGGACAGGCTGGGGGGACAGAGCCAGCCCTGAGGGAGCCCTGAGTGGTCCCCAGAGCCGGGCAGTGCCAGGGTGGCGTGAGGATCCGTCCGGGAGCAGCCGGAGATGACCGAGCCGCTGTCCTGCGCTCTGAGTCAGCGCGGCGGTCGGTCAGCGGCAGCTGTGGTCAGCGCTGCCCTTTGACAGTGACCTTTAAAGCAGCTCCCTCCGGCCCACGAGCTGCTGCACTCGCAGGCACCAGCCAGAGGCGTGATCCAGCCCGGACCCCCCCTCTGACCCCCGGCCCGGGCTGTCGGCGTCAGCAGGGGGTCCCCCGAGGCCGGCGTGGTCCAGCTGCCCCCCCAGCGTGGCTCCATTCCCAGGGCCTCTTTGCCCTGCTGCGGTGCAGGATTTGGCCGTGGGGCCCAGCTCCCTGCCCAGGCGGGATGTGACTCTCCCCGGATGGATCCAGGTGACCCTGCTGACATCCCCAAACCCGCTCTGAGCATCCTCGGTCCAGCTTCCCACCAGCCATCAGCTTCCCACCACCCTCCATCATGTGTCACCAGGGCCCTGAATTAATCTAATTACTTGATTTCCCAGCCAGAGCTCACTCCATAAAATCCTTGGACAGAGACAGCATCTGGCTCAAGGGCCAGGGTGTAAAAAACAAACAAGAAAAAAACCCCAAACCCCGGCAAAAGCAGGAGGAGAGGCGCAGCCGGGCTGCCTCGACTGCCTGCATCCTTTTAAAGTGACCTGGGGGAAAAATAAAGAGGCAAGAAATGCAAAGAATCCAGCAGGCAGAGTTTGCTTTCTATTCCTCTCAGTCACATTTCCACATCCATGGGTAATTTATAACCCGTTTAACCCCTTCCCTGCCACCTCCCCCTTTCCCTCAAGAGCATCCTCAGGGCGGCCGCACCTTCCTGCCTCTGTTTGCTTTGGGAAGCACAAAGAGTCCCGCGGAGGAGTTTGAGGAGCTCTAGAGGAGGGAGAAAAAATGTGGTTGATGTCAAGAGGGTGCTTGAGCACCAGGGATGGGCTCTGCAGGGTGGGGACATGGGGTGAAGAGTCCCCCCGCCCATGGGGGAGGACCGTGGGGACACCCCGACCAGCCAGGGGGGAGCCCGTGGCTTCCCGAAAGGCTCCGGGAAAAAAAATGTAGGTCAGTAGTGATAAATGCGAAAGGCATCGAGTGTTTCTGGAGAGGGAAGGCGTGAGGGCAGCAAATATTTGCCAGCTTGAATATTTTTGCCTGGGAAAGGCTTTTTTTTCCGTGGAAAGTTGAGGGGTTGGAGCGTGGGCCGGTGCCGGGAGCGGTGCGGGCAGGTGCGGCAGGAGCGATGCCCACCGGCCACTCCAGCCGGAGGGTCCCGGTCCCCTCCGAGGGTCCGGGCTCCGGCTCTGTCCCTCCCGCCGGTGGAAGCCCCACCTGCGGCGCGGCGCCGTGATTTACGGTGACGGCCCCCAATCTATCCCATTTACTCGGCCATTCGTCACCGGTGCCGGACCCAGGGCCGGGGCTGGCGGGGCTCCAGGAGGGGGAAGGGGAGCGGAGCGCCCTGGCAGCCCCGCCGGCCCGGCCGCAGCACATTTCTCCCGGCCCTGCTTTGATTAATAAGATGAATAAGCTGGCGGGGCGAGGAGAGGCCCCGCTCCCTGCTCCCGGAGGGGGCACGGCCTGCGCTCCCCCAGCATCCCCAATGCCTCTCTCCCTGCCCCAGGGCATGGCGCACCCCTCAATCCTGAGTTGGGACAGGGAGACCCCCCCTTCCCCGCGCCGGGGTCTTGCCATGTGTTCCCCATTAGGGCCGGAGGTTAGCGAAGCCCCCAGCCCTCCTCCTCCTCCTCCTCCTCCTCCTCCCCCCGGGCCCACTTTGGGGTGCTGTCATAAATAAGGGTAATGGGCAGGGCAGGGGTGAGGGGGGGTCCAGGCGGTGCCTTTGATGTCCTTTAAGCCCTGGGAAATCACAGCTGTAAATCTGGGGTGTCAGGGAGAGCCCAGCACCTGCAGGGCGAGGGTGAGGATGGGAGGCGTGAAGGCGACTCGGGGACTCCTCAAGGGGCACTTCTGGTCCCTGTGCATCTCCTGGTTCCCAGGTCCCCCTTGACCTCCTGTATCCTGGGATACCCCAGCATTCCCCAGTGATCAGGCAACCCCTTTTTCCCCTGCATCCCCTGGTGCCCACGCATCCCCCAATCTCTGTGCATCCCTGGTCCTTGGGGCCCCCCCTTCCCCTGCATCCTGGAGTGCTCCTCATCCCCTGATGCCCGAGCATCCCCCGGTCCTCCTGCATCCCATGGTACCCCACATCCCCTGGTGCCCGAGCATCCCCCGGTCCTCCTGCATCCCGGGGTATCCCGCATCTCCCGGTGCCCGAGCATCCCCCACGCTCCCGGACCCTCGCTCCTCATCCCCTCCCGGTGCCGGTGGCGGTGCCGG
>WBMZ01017549.1:0-19557 GCA_013400975.1 Atrichornis clamosus | reverse complement strand
GAAGGGAAGGGAAGGGAAGGCTGTTTTTGAGAAAAAAAGTTTTTGATGGCTAGCAAATTTGGAGCCAGGGGAAGGAAAAAGAATTGTTGATAATGACATTCATATACTGCTGCTGTTATTTTACTGACAAGTGACATGATTGCTAACCACAACTAGTCCCTGTACTGGCACGGTGGACATGGTGGTGCTGGGTTAACAGTTGACTTGTTGAACCTTAGTGATTCTGTTTTCCTTGAATCTTTCCACTTACACAAACAAACCATGTTATTAAGTATCAGAGTTTGATAGAGTGTTTACACAGAGGCAACAGTGTGAAACTCAGACATCTTGTGCCATCCTCTTGTCCTCACTTGGCTTATGATTATTTTACTGATGTCCTCGTACCTGGGGTTAAAGGCTCATTATGTTTCTCCTGTCTGTATGGTTGCCCATTAGCTACAAATTGCTCTGTCATGTGCAACATGTCTGTTTGATAAATATTCCAGCCCCATAGGAGCTGGAATAAAGCAAAGACAGTATCTCACTCCCTTGTCTCTGTCATAATGCTTTAAAGACAACTTCTGGGAAGAGAAACATGGGAAAACTGATTCTTTATAAATCTCCTCTGCCTCTGAGCAGACCAGCTACAGAGACTGATGTCCCATTTCCAAAAAAATTCAGAGAGTCCTCTATAGTTGGAAAATAAGCAGGCTATATGGGAGCATATGATGTTGTTTTGCATCCTGGCAGAGAGATGGCTATCGTCCAAATTTTCCTCGTGGAGAAATTTAGCAGGTGAACCAGGGAAGCATACTCATAAATGGCTACAAAAAGAAATAGCAGAGTTAAGGTTGTTTACTCTAATTGGTTAACACAGAAGTAACAATGATCTGAAACTGAAAACCTGAAAGAAAAGCTGTTCTGAATATACAATAGCATACTCTGCCATCTTCAATTGCATTCCACAGAGCAGGCAAAAAACTGACATCTGGTGATGGGGAATCTAACACTGCAAACTTACAAACTGTGGGGTAGGAGAAAAGGGTGGTTGATCTGGTTTGTCAGACACTTAAAATTTCCATGTAGAATATCTTTTAATTTGACTGACTTCATTCTGAGTGCCTGTATTTGAAAGCAGAACTCTTATGAAGCAGAACTGGAGGAGACAGAAGGGAAAAAGCAGGAGTGAGAGCAGAGAGAGTTGTGTGAACAGCAAATATGGATGTGCTTTAGTGAAGAGGAAAAGCTGGAGGGGGTGAGAGAAGGTAGTACCTATGCCATTTTCACATAATTAAAATGGTTTAGAGTGGTACTTTGGAGAACCATTTCTATATATTGGCACTCATGTTTAAGTCCACTTTGCAGAAACAAAATGATAAATTCTGTCTCTATTAGAGACAGCCATGCTGCAGCTTGTATCCCACTAAAATGTGCTTCCCATGTTTGGATTTACCTTCATTTGTACCTTCATTAATGAAGCCCTTGAGCTGTGCTGTGCTGACAACAAAACCCTTCACCTAGGCTGCTTCTGCCCTTGAGTTTATCCCCATATACTTTTATTTATTCCCTTCGCATGTCCTTGGCTTATGTGGCTTTTGCACTTTTTAGAGGAAGCTGTGCAACCACCTGTTCTTATTGGCAGGCTAAATTGGCAAAATGTTTCTCATAGGCCTGAGGCTGACTTACAGGGAAGAAAAAAGCAAAACATAAGCATATTGTGCCCTTCACTACCCCTGAGCAATGAAGCGCAGCATTGTAGGCTTTTGTAAGGCAGGTGGCATGCCAAAGTCCACACAGGGGCTGTGCCGACCCTGGGAGTTTTGAATGGCTAAAGAAAACACGTATGATCACTTTTGCTGTTCTCCTGGTAAGTTATTACCATAGTGTTTAGATGTCTCGAGCCTGCAAGAGTAGAAACTTATCCGGTTTATCAAGCTGAACTGCCTTTTAAATTGATTTATCCGTTCTTGTTCCCCTGCCAGGTGTAAGTAGTTTGTGGTTTGTCTGGGGCCTTCAGCAGCAAGGAGAGGAGCAGCATAGCAGCTCTGCTGCTGACCAGCACTTGTGGGGCACTCGTTCCTCAGATCCCAGAAGCAGAACTGGCTGTTTCGGCTCTTTCAGTCCCGTGCTGCTGGTCGCACCCCGGCCGCCACCAGGCAGCCCTGCGGACCGAGCGCCGCTGCAGCCCCGTGCTGGGTGACCCAGCGGCGTCTGACAGCCACATTTCCTGCGGCGGTTCAGCAGATACTGACACACAACCAACAACAGTTCAGTGACTTTGATAGGTTCCTCCCACACTGCAGCACCTATGATTTGTATTACAATGGCATAGCGAGTGCTGAAAATACTAAATAAGGGAGGTTCCCTCTCCCGTGTTGTGTATCATCCAAAACTGGAGGGATTACTGCACTTCTGCCACCCGTGGTCTGTGGCAGACTGGGATAGAGTTCAGAGCTTCTAAATCCTAGATTAGTGAATTAACAAGATTATCCTTTCACTCTGAAAACAAGATTGAGAGAGATTTTGATAACACCCAACAACTAAGTTACATTAAATTGCCTGAAGCTATAAAACATTTACTTTTTATGTTCAAGAAATAAACAACCCACAACTCTGGTGATAAAGTATAAAAGTGCCACCTTAATCACACAGATAAAACCAGATGTCAGTTGCAAGGCTGTTTGGAAGTTATGCTACTGACATGTCTTTTATTTTTAATAGCTCCCGTGACATTATGAATGCTTTCATAATGAAAATAACTTGTTCCATGAAAAAGCAGATGTCCTAGTACTTAAAAACACGCTGCTGCCACACTGAAGTCTTCTGTTTAATGGCATTAGAAGCAGCAGTTTGTCCTAATCAACAGCTCTGCTGACATCCTAGATGCCAGTGAGAACTAGAACAGGTGGGTGTCCCGTAAACAAGAGCTTTTATGGGCTAGGTTTTATACAAAGTGCTGGGTGTATGCAGTTCTGCAGAGCAACTTCTCCCCTCCACATTTCTATTATAAACTCTTTCCTGACATTTATGATATGTCTTTATGAAGGATTGTGTTACACCCAAGCAATATAGCTGTATCCAGGCCAAAATAATGAATTGTCTCAGGCAAAGAAAAAGTCACAGAAAAATCTTAAATTTAAAGTATTTATTTGGCAAAGAAGTCCATAATCCAAAGCTGCCTTCAGCTGATCTCTCGCAAAAAACCAACCACAGGCTTTCCCTAGATTCTCTTGCAGTGGAGGTGGATCTCTTATATTCCTTCCTCTTCACCAGCTTTTCCAACAGATCTATTCATTTCTTCCTTACATATTGCCATCTACAGCTTCTGTGGTTTTTAGGGTCTGCTGAGAGTGGCCCCTTTGTGATTAGGTTCCTGCAGGTGTAACAACATTGTAGTGTGTGCAGCCTGTGTATGTCTTTGAGTGGTGTGAGGATGCCCACAGGCCAGGCTGGATTGGGCCTTCAGCAACCTGATCCTGGGTGACATCTCTGCCCACAGCAGGGGAGGTGGAATTAGATAATCTTTAAGATCCCTTCCAACCCAGCCATTCTATGATACTATGCTAGGGCCTGGCCTCCATCAGACTCCTTTCCACACACTTTGCTCAAACCATGGCAGCACTTCAGTGTGATGACAGAGCTGTCAGGACACACAGACTGCTCCTCTCCTCACCCCAGAACATGGTGAATGGGTCACTGTTAGCATCACACAGCAGCATGCCCTCCTGGAGGTTTCCTGAAGTGTGTGTGTGGGACTCATACACCCAGCACAAGACTACTTGTTTACCCTCTGTAGAGGCAAAGCAGCTGTCTCCTGTCACATGGCTGGATGTGCACTCAGCATGTGTTGGGGGTTATGAAGGGTTTCAACATGTCAGCTTTAAATTCAGTAGGTACCATGGAAGGACCTTTGTCCGTGTATGTCTCCAGTGTCCTGTTTAAAAGACTTTGTTGTTCTGACCTGGCCTCAGAGTGCTTCTTCTCAGCTGCAGACACCAGTTTCTGAGTACAATAGTAGCTGTGCCCAGGAGCTGCCAGGACTGCGTAGTCTGGCCTCAAGGAGAGAGGGGAGAAAAGATCATCTAACTGTAGATGTGTTTGCTTGAAATTTGTGTGTTAAGAATATGAGCAGTGTAAAAACTGCCATTAACATGCTTGCAGAACTGGATCTGTGCTCCCCTCAGTATTTGACACAATGAGAAGGAATATCCATGCTATCCAGTAAAATTTAATAATAAAAACAACAATAACAACAACAACAACAACAACAACAACAATAATAAATAATCTTAGCCCAAATCCATGGTACTTTATTGCTTTATCATTTAACTATTCAGTAGGACCTGCATTTCCCGCAAAACTCAGGCAGGCCATGATAATGAGGGAAAGCAGAGCCATACTGATGGCTAGTGGCCAACTCCCAGTATTACCATATTCCCAAAGCAAGGAACTCACACTTCTCCATTTTTTTAGCTTTTAAATTCACGTTTTTATTGTATTATTCCATTCATTTTTCCTCGTGTTTATAATTTGTCTGTATGAAATCCACTGTAGTTTGAAATGGGAAACATGCAATATCTAGACTGCCTTAGGAACGTCCATGCTCCAGGAAGGCATTTTATAGATTCAGAAATCATCCTACTGCCCTCAGCACATTGCTGCTGCACACGTGGCAGCTGCCGAACACCAGCCTTCCCCTCGGGCAGTTTTACGCCTCTGCCGCTGCCTGTTGGCCAACAACAAGAGTAAGTGTCGCTTGTGTGCTGTGCCGCAGCCCACGCCTTAGTCAGGGCCTAAGTGCAAACCTCTCAGCCTGGGACAAGAGCAGGCAGCACATGCCTGTTGCTTTCCTTACCCTGCGAGGCCACTGTTGCTTTCCTTACCCTGCTCCCCCTCCATCCCAGGAGCACAATTTACCCCCAGTACCCACGCCTGTCTCCCTACAGATCTGGGGTCGACAGGCTCCTCTTGCCGCTACAGTGCTCTGTGTCTGAACTGCGCCTGCATTGGAGGATAGGAAAAGTTAGGGGGTTTTTTCCCCCACGCTTTGACTATTGTATCTACAGAGAACAGAGTATGCAGATTCTGCTACTGTAGCTAAGCCTTTGTGCCAAATTTTGTGATATAGCAAATATTTCTTTGAAGTCTTACCTTATTTTGCTCATTATAGAATTATTTGCATGGGGAGACTGATTCTGCATGACTGGATAAACTGTTGGCATTAAATTTATTTTCTTCTTTTCCAAACTACTGTTATACATGGTGTTAACACTGAATCTTAAACTACTGTACATGCTCATCTGACAATTCTGTATTGTGTTTTGGCCTAAACATGCCTTAAAGTAACTTTTTTTTGCTTTCAGTTCACTTGTTAATTTATTTCTTCTCGAAAATGGCACATGAACACTGGGGAGAAACACCTAAGTTATGTGAAAGATAAGAGTGGTTTGAAATGTAAGACTTTTAGAGCTGAACACCAGAACATGCCAGGACCAAAGTTCAGTGGGAATTTAATAAGATCCTATTTTTAACTATCAAATTAAAACTAGTTAATATATGTTTCTGAAACTACTGAGTTTCAGATTTCCAATAAAGATTGTCTAGCAACTGAGGTTAACAAGCAACAGGGTAGAATTATTACAAATAGACAGAACCCTAAAAATATGTATTTTCCTACTTTGACTTTGAAAGATTTGCATCCTTCTGAGTATTTTAGAAAAACAAAACATCAGTGGGCCTAAGAGTTCCATGAACTCAATAAAATCTTACAGCCACTTCAGTTCAACCCATTTTAATTGAATATTTAGACTACTCTGTTTATTTGGTTTGTTGTTTGCTTAATGAATGCTCATTAGTAGTGCACCCCTTCCATAAGGTCTTTTTCTCCTCAAATGCAACAAAATACACTAGTGACATGTGTAATATGGTTAGAACAGGCTTAATAATCCTGAGTGTTTATCATGGTCTTTTTCTGGATCTCTATGCCTCTGCAAAAGTCTGCAGTTTTTTCTGGGAGGCTAAGTGCAGCATCATTGGTGGAGGTAATGGTGGAAACAATACAATACCACTTAGCAGTTAATCAGGCAGAAGAACGGCTTAGGAAAAAAAAACATTTATCAGTGTTCAAAGACAAAGGAGTAGTAAAAGTAATGGTGATCTGTCTATCTTAGTGCTGCAGTTTTTCTTGAACTGAAGACAAGAAGTAGTATACCCTTGATACGTATTTTTTAGCAAATAAATACTAGAATTTTTTTGTAGGTTAGCTTTCAGTTTTCTAAAGAAGTTGAATGATCAAGAAAAAGATTTTTGTATCTCTTTTAAACCTGCCACCCCATAAGAGTGTTATTCCTGAAAACATTTTCTAAAAGTGACGTGTGGAATGAATACTGTACAGGCATCAGATTTGGAACAAAACTGAGGCCGTTTATTGTAATCATAAAACCTGCTCTACTGTGTCCTAAACAGTTTTTTATAAATCAGCCAAGATATCAGATTGCTTATAATTAGAAAAAACTGCCACCAAACAAAAAACCCCAAAAAACAAATAAACAAAAAAAACCCCTTTATTTGTTCTTTTTTCATTCTTCAGCTGACCAAAAAATGAATTTCTGTTCTTAACATATTACCTAAGTTGCATTAGCATAGATACTGTAAAATTGTAGTTTAGCCAGTGGGAAAGAATTATCTTTGTATTTCTACAAATAAAACATTACTTAAATGGTACATGCATCCAGAAAAATATTTTAGTGGAGAAAATAGTACTGGATCTTGGGTGAAAAAATTAACACCAGATTGAATGGAATTAAAAACAAATTGAGTGGAATTAAGTAATTAATTGCCTCTACTTCTTTTAGTAACTTTAGTAACTTTTAGAAACCCTAACTTCTGAATGATTAGCCTGTATCTTACAGTCAAAATGCATTACACAAAAGAACTCTAAGCAAATGTAATATACTTCCACTGTTTTGCACTTGGCTTTATTACAGTAAAATAGCACAATCCTTTTCTGTTTCAGCCTAAAGAAAATCAGTGTCTTGCAAACTAAACATCCATTTTCAGTAAGAGACTTAAACAAGTCTATCTTTTTTTCAACTGGTAATAGGGTTTAGAGATTCTTATTCTTTATTGCATAGATGCTTATTACTGTAATTCTTAATTTAGTTTGAGGTCTAAGTCAGCAGGAAATTCTCAGCACTAGCAGATGCTGCTCAGAGTCTCAGATTCTCAGAAGCATAGTTTAAATGAGAAAACCCAAGACACCTTTTTTGAAACAAAATCTTAATGCTAGAAAATGTAAGATTAAATTATTTAAATCTCATGCTGTATATAAAACTTATGTTAACAATAGTTTAAGGCATATTGGTTTTGAGTTTCTGGATGAAGACTAATGTAATGTTATAACAGTTAATTTATTTTTCAACTGAAAACATTTTTAACTGATATTTTGAAAAATACAAGCATTTTCTAATGATTTTATGTTGGTCAGAGAGAAGGCCACTCTATCACTTTTCCCACATGAAGCTATCTACATTGGAGGGTTAGTTGCTTCTTAACAAGTCCAGCATTTTCAGAACCTTTTTTGGGAACATTTGTAAGTGAAAGAAATGTAGACTTACACTGAAAGTCTGTCTTCAATCTTTGTTCTAGTGCATTTACTGGAACTGGCAGCTTTCAAACTTCTGCCTTTGCCTCTCTTTCTCTGTATTGTCAAGCTGCTTGAGGGTACTAACAGTTCCTATGCTCACTTGACACGTGTAAAACTTTCACTCTTTGTAAAGTAACAGCCTGGACTGTAGGTAAATAGAATCTTGACCTCACACAACACTGTCATTAGAAATGCTACATTTTACTCAGACTAATTTTGTTCATTCTGTATACACAGACAGGAGGTCTATCTTGTGTTTGTTTACTATGGGGCATCCCATCTGGAAAATAATGGTATGTATTGTAGAAAATAAAAAAAGGGGACAGGTTATATTTGCGTGGTTAAATCAAGCTCATTTTGTCACTACTCTGTTTATTGTTGTGTAACTGAAATCTGAAATCTATGCAAAAATATCCAGGTGTTGGAGAGAGAAACAGCAAAGTATTTATGTGAGTTATTACTCCCCAAACAGCATAAGGAATTAATTTTAACTTAGGTTTCTGTTATGTAAATTACTGTCAATGGAAATGGGAAACTTATAAGACAACTGTAGACTGTTGTATGTAATTTTTAACTGCAGTGTGTCTTGTACACTCTTTTAATATTTTTATCAGCAAAGTTTAACAAGTAATGGTGAATGTCAAAGCAGAGTATTCACAAAAGGTGGATTTTACAATAATGTTTGCTATATAGCATGAGCAGCCTTCCTCAAAGAGATACTGTTCTTTAAAAGAGGTGTAATTGCCAGCTTCAATATATATGAAAATGTTCCTTAAAAAACAAAAGAGACCAAAAACCCCACAAACAAACAAAAAAAACCAACAAAAAAACCCCCAAAAGGAGTATTTACTCAGTATTTTTATTGTTTAAAACACATGGTGAATAAATGCCTCTCTATATATATTTATATAAAGCATTTGCTATGTTTAATATTTATGTAATTTAGACAGCAAAGATCACATTAACTGAAATTCTATCTTGTTGTTCAGTAGTCAGTAAAGCAAAATGAAAAAAGTGTACAAAATATTAAAAATTACAAATATATACTTGCAAAATGTGTAGTACTTCCTTTATATAAAAGACTGCAAGTTACATAAAAAACTAGTTGTGTGCAATATGATTCATTTGGATGCCTCAACATATTTAATGCATGACTAATTAATTTCAAGCCTTAGAGAACAACTGAAATATATCCAAGTTTAATTCTTTAACCTGGGCACTGAGTGAATAGTATATCTGAGTATATCTTATTAAGTACAAGCAAAATGTCATTAATTTAGATGGGTCATGTTTGCTGCACTGTTGTACTGCCACAGTGGATTTTTCCTGCATCTGTGATGAGAATTGTCAAGTGGGATAAATTAGCAGAGTCCCAGAAGCTCCATTGTAACTGTACTTTCTGTGAGTAACACATCCAACTCACAGCAGAGTAAGTATTTAGGAATCTTACTTCCTCTAAAATAAATGGAATGAAATGCCAAAATATATTTATTGGCTCTGGGTTCTAGCCTTTTATTCAAAAGTCTCTAATTCATTTCAGTCTTTAATCCTCAAGTGGCTGTAAACAACCACAAGGCTCTGGTACAGCATTGTAAGGCTGAAAACAGAAAAATACTGAAATCCAATTTAATCTTTTGCCAGAAGTTCCAGTCTTGATGTTATGTGTGTATTGATTTCATTAAGTGGAGTGTGATATTTGCATAGGTCTGCAGGTTTCTTTTTGGAGTGGTGTGGTGGCCCAAAAGGAGGTGTTTTATCACCTCTCCATCTCTTCTGTCCTCTCCTTACCCTTCCCTCCTCTCTATCCCTCCATCTGTAGTCATCTTCACCCACAGATTTAACGACTTCTCCCTTTTCCCAATCCTTTGCTTGTCTTTACCTCATTTTCCATCAGATCATCACTTCTGCTCTTCAGTAAAGTCCTAGGAGAAAAAAGCAAATTACCCTGAAGAGAGAGATGGATGATGAAGGAGTTGATGAAGGGGTGGTGTGACTATTGCCACTGTGGTAAGAAAACATGGACATGGCAGCTTTCTGCCTAGCACTGTGTTCACCCCAACTGCATTTCCTTATTTGTGCTGCTGAATGGTTTTGCAGAGTGCCTGTGTTTTCCCAGACATATCTGACTACATTCATTTTAAAAATTAGTTTACCTTCTTTCGTGTCCTTTTTCAGCTTCTCTGTTCTCTCAAGGCTTTGAATATACCACTGAATGTCCTTCTGCTACATCTAATAATATTTATTTTCATTTATGTCCTTCATTTCTTCACAGCTGTGCATGAACTTCAGCATACATACTAACTGCTCATATCTATTTCTTCTGTAGTCACCAACAGCTATCACTTTCTAAGTATTATTCCTCGTATTTCTCAATGTCAGCAGCTTCTCCCTACACTCTAGCCTTCTTAGTCAAATCTTTACTTGTATTTCTTTCCTAATGGATCACCCCTACAGTTTTCAGAGTGCTGATTCCTCCTTTACAAGAAAATGAACATCCGCATTTCCAGAAGCAGGCAGCATGACTGGAATTTGCCAGGACTTTTATCTACTTCACACACAAGAAAATAAAACAACTGTTGGGATGCCTGCATGATATTTGGATGTGATAAAACTGGCCTCTTCTCCACTCCATAGTGGTCTGCTGGGACTGACTTACCTCTTCCTAAGGCAGCACTCTTCACCTGAAACCAAAACACCTCTATTTATCACTCTACTTTCCACCCTTCAAAGGCTGGTCATTCACTGAATGGCAGCTGACTTACTTTATTCAGCTCCAGGAAGGTCTTCAATATTCAGTAGCAGCTAAATAGTCTCCTTTTTATTGCAGTCCCATAAATAGGAGAGAGAATGCAGCACTGGCTCCAGATGATTTTCCTCTACATGCAATCATTATAGGAAGAAAGGATTCATAGGACATTTCCTGTATGTAGTGGAACAGAAGCCATCTACTCTCCTCTGGAAGCATAGTCAGTGCTTTCAGTGTTGGAATAAGGGACAAGAGAGCTATACAATAATAATTTTGGCATCTTAAATTCAGTTTTTATTCCCCTAAGAAATGCTTTCTTTCCAGTGAAGCTTGATTATTCAAAATTTCAGTAGCTAACAGTGGCTGATGCCTCCTCTTTTATTGGTGAGGGATGATGTCAGAGAACTTTGACACTTTTGCTGCTGAGATTTTCAGGACTTTTCCCTTCTAAGCTCAAGCAGTTGAGGGGGAGAGGAGGAAAGAGAAAATGTGTATGGTGGGGGAGAAGAGCAAGGGAAAGAAAGGAGTGATTTCCACTGAATATCTGAGAATGAGTAAACTATTGCATTTGCTGAGACATTATTATTTTTAGCTAGCTCTTGGAACTTCTAGCATGGTCACTGCCTGGAACGTACAAATGAAGGCAACTGAACTGAGCAGTTAGAGAAAGAAGACATCTGCAGAGTGTGGCTGGTTTTTAGGATCTGAGAAGTCTTAAATGCTCACAAACAACACTGCAAGTCATACTCCCTCACCATAGAACTACAAGACTGCTACCTCTTCTGCAACTTTTCACATTAATGGCATATTAACCAGGCAAAACGAGATTTACTGGCTAATGTTCCTTTCTCAGGATTGCCAGCATGAATAGTCCATAGGATGAGCAAATTGAACACCTGTCCTGCTCCCCTTGGAACCAAGAGGTTCAGTCAGGCACTTAGGTAAATGGTCCTTGCTTTTATGTGAGCCTTGTTGACAACAGCGTGTGTCAGCCTCGGAGTCCTCACTGTGTACACTAGCATCAACACTGCCTACAGCAAACTAACTTTGATAACATCTTTCCTTGACAAAACCCAGTCAGGCTTCTCCTAATGTGTGCAGGTAAAAAAAGAATTCCTGGTAATGTATTTTTGTTCTCTGGAAGTGGATTATGATACTTTATTTGGCATGGCAATAAAAGACAAAAGAGCGGGAGGACAAGTGTTGTGAGTTGCCTATGGCAGCCAGAACTGGTGGTCCTCATTTCAACAAGGTCTAAGTTCCTTCCATGTTGCCCTGTATGAGGAGCATGTTTGTTGTGAGGGTCTGTAAGTGCCCTCTGGGGCTCTGTATCTCATTTCTGCAGAACAAGAAGATGAAAAGGGCTTGCTGTGCTGTGTTGTGAGCCTGCAATGTGGTAATGAGGAAGTGGAGTTTAGAGGCAAGTAGGGCCTTTCTTACCTTCCTAATCACTCCAGCATATTCTCAGCTTTGAAAAGGCAGGAAGGCAGTAACTCAGTAAAACATTATCCATGTCTCTTTTAATAAGCTTCAAATGGGTATGTAGGCTTTACCTTATGTCAACAGTGAGTAGATACTAAAACTGTGTCATATGGAGTTAAGGTGTTTCAATGTACACAGATTTAGTGTACTTTTCTCATTCAGTGTAAACAAGACCTTAGGTCACAGATCTAGAGACAGGCGTAGCACTCTTATTTCTATTAGCAATTTCAGTGAAGCCAATAAACTTACTCATATGAAAAATATCTCTGCCTTTGAAAAAGCAGATCCTTGTATTTTAAATCTCATGCCAGTAGCATGACTGTTAAATTACCTGACTTTCTGGGACGTCATTGATTTTTCCTAGATGTATTTATGATTCAGATAGCTTTTGTGTCTATATATTTTTATTGATATTTATCTGTCTTACATGAAAAAGAAATTAAATTTATGCCATAGGCATTTTACACTGTAAGGGTGAAGGCTCATCCCGTCCACATTTGTGCACTTATATATACATATATATGTATGTACATGCCTGTCCCCATTTGAGACAATATAAGGAGGAATTGATTTTTATATATATATGTATCTGTCTCATATATTATATTTCTGATTTAGGCTTTTGTAGATCAGTTATATGTCTGTATATATATGTATATATACATATATACAGAACTCTGTTTGGTTTATGATTGTATTAACACATAAATACATGGCTGAAGTACAGGAAAAATAGCTTTTATAGTAAAAATAGATATGTGATGAAAAAGAACACAACCATACCTGGCAATTTCTCATTTCTTCAGAGTGTGTGTAAAAAAATGCCCTCATAGATCTAAAATGATGAACAACCTGACACAGTGCCATTTGCATGTGAATGTCTTAAAAAGCAGTTTATGAGTATTCACATCTTAAGGAATTTCTCTCCCAAAGGTCTCTTGATTGTGCAGAGGCTTAATTCAAGAGGGTTTCTGTCAAAGATAAAGAAAGAACTTTAAAGCAGAACAAATGTTTCTCTCATCTAATACAATGCTGATACACATAAATTGGTGATTTTCAGATGAAAGTGGCTGCTACTTGTGAAGAACTGTGGAAATCTGTAGGGAAGGGCAACCAAAGCTTGAAAATATTTTAAAATGTGTCACCTAAACCAGTACTGGCAGCATGTTCATGAACTACTCATGGGAAGGTGTTTTAGAGAACTATGCCACAAAACCTCCTCTGTATTTACTACCTGAACTTGTCCATAGATTTCCACTGATAAATTAAGAATTTACTGTCCTTCCTGTACTAGAAGATGAACATTACCTTTCTGGATAACATGGCTGACAAAATGTGAAAATACAAATTACCATCCACATATTAACAAACTCTTGAGAAAATTAGCCACCATGCAAGGCACACTAGGAAAAAGCCTAAGAACTGCCCTGCAAAGAGTAGGCTTTGCATTTGAATTAACCACCCAAATACCATCTGTGAATCTAATAATGCAAAATGGAAACTCTCATGGACAATATGTTCCTGTCTATTGCATGATACTCAATGCTGGTATATATACAAAAATTGTTAGATAATTACAGCATTTACTAAAACACTTCCTTGAAGACTTCTTCCTTCCCACATCTCTTTTTAAACAACAGTTCCAGTATTAAACTCACAATCCAAAGCAAACTTCCCCTGTACTAACAAATACTCATTAGAATGAAACCTTGCTGGCACAGCCAAAGTAAAATTCATGAATACTGATGCATTTAACATAATTGTTATCAATGCCCAAAAGAGCTATTAATTTCCATGGGTTTTAAAAAATGTGATATATTACACTAAGTATTACATATCCTTATGAGAATTACATGCATGAAACTAATCAACCATTACTCACTACAATGAACTTACACAGGTAACAGATCACAGACAAAACACAGCAAAGGGCAGGAGAATATTTATTTAATAAAGAAAATAGTCCATCTTTTGCACAGTCCAGGGGCTAACAGGGGACCTACAAGTCACGTTTAAAAAATAATCCTGGGAACTAAATTCTTAGCTTTGAATAAACAAATTGTGGAGACAGTAGCAACCTTATTTTTAAAGCTGACAGTTTTCTTGCTGATTCATCCCCTATACATTCATGTTAGTAGCTGTTTTCTCACCAGTGGTTTAAATGATTAAAATTATTTTATTATACTAAAACCAGTACATCCCACTTGTATTTAGTTTGGATTTTGCTCCTTCTCAGATCTCATTAATGGATGCCAGTCAAGCCAAAAACTTTGTTTTCTCCGTTTCTATCAGTTGATCTAATTAAAGGTATTGCCTCTTTTACAAACTTTTTCTAATTTATATCACACAGTGTCAAAATTCAGCAAAGGTCTTTCTCACCTGAGCTATGTGTCTGTTTAATCTGAATGTATATTCTTTAATCACAACACTTAGAATTATGCTCATGGAAATGTGTTGAGTTGATGCTGTCATGATGCTCAGATGTAAAGTCTGCTATGTTACTAATAGCATGGTTAATCAGAATCTATGCATTTTCACCTTAGTGTAGCAAAGTAAAGTATTTCAAATATTTTATTTATAGAAAAGATAATAAAAGGTAATTACACCTCTAGACTAAAATGCCAAGCTCTCTGTTGAGAGTTTTTCTTGTTTGCAGGCATAGAAATGAATTAATAGACAGCTTTTTCACTTTTGTGGCCTGGAAAGTCACTATTTCTTTACTGATGTAGAATAATACTTATTACTTGCCATGTAAAGATGTATAAAACTATCATTTGATGAAGGAAAACAGTAGATGAAACCTGTGAATTAAAATATTTAAAATACTGCTTTAATTTTATTGTTTGCATCTGCCATGCCTTAGAACTCAGGACAGATATAACTGAAAAATTACCTATCTTAGATTTTTAAAAATATTCTGAAACCATTCTTGTCAAAAGAAAATTAAAAATATCTATAATGGTTTTCAGTTATGCTAGTGACAGAAGTGCAATTTTTTATATTTCGTTTGTTCAAAGGGGAAGGGATAAAATACTTGAAAAAGGAGAACATTTTAGCACTTAGGACTATGTAATTTATATCTATTGTGCGGGGAAAAGAAAGGGAAAAAAAAAAGTAAAAAAGCAGAACTGAAGACTTCATAAAGAAGAGAAATGGGGAAGACAAAATTATTATTTTTTAATTGAACTTAAAATTGAATTTCATATGTAATGAATCTGCAGAATCTAACAGATTCTGAAAAAAAAGCAATTATTTTCCCCAAAATGAAATAATCTTTTATTGTGAATCATATTTTGCAGATGGAGAACAATCAAAAGAAATTTTTTTGAACTCTCCTAAAAATGTTCCGTGGTAGTTTTTCTACAAATCAGAAACTCTTTTCTTAAGGTACAATCTGTTAGTTTAACTGACCTAGAGACAGGATAGTTCATCTCACTGAATTGCTTGCATCTCCTTACTTCAAAAGGATTTACCTTGTGATTCCAAACATGGTAGTCCATGAGAAATTAAATTTTAAATATAATTGAACCAACACTGAAGCCAATAATTACTGTTAGTACTTATTTTTACATGACTGAGATTACTCAGAGAAAAAGGCAAGGAAAAGGTAAAAAATTTAAGTGTGCATACACACAACAGTGCTCCTAAAGACTACTAAGAGATTTGTATTGTCAGTATTAGCACCTTCTAAGAAAAATTAGTTGTCAAAATAGAGGTAAGCCATAAAATGTAAGATAAATGCAATTCATCCTACAATTAGAGAAATCTGGTTTTATTGAATGGTTGTGGTGATAGGTCCTTTAGAGTTAGCTGATTTTCTGTAAAAAAGCTATTCCAGATCTGATTAGAAGTTGGTGCAGTATTCTTTTAGGATTTCTATTTGGACACAAATGTCTTCAACAGTATTAACTGTTGCCCTTTTGGGATCCAAGAACCTAGCAAAGGCAGTCCAAAACTATCATCGGTGCATAGGCAAAATACTGAGCACATGGCTTATTTTAGGCAACTTCACAGTTGTCTCTGTCTGCCAACTTCATGTTTAACTCTTTGTCTCAACCTTGTGAGCAAAGGATTTGTGGTTATGATCTACAGATGTCAGTATCCTCACACAGCATGGTTTCATTTTCATTCCTTTCTGTTTGTTTTTGCCAGTGCAAGATTTATGTGGTGGCATCAGCTGTCAAAACAGACCCTTAGACTAAGAGGCTGCAGCATAGCTTAAAGTCAGTGTTTAGGAAACTGTACAGAAGCAAATCAGGTAAGAGTAAAGGTAGCTTGCCACCTTTTTGTCTTTTCTCCTCCATATGAAATACTGTGCCAAGTGTTCCTCAGAATTCACCAGCTCTCCCATGGTAACCAAGGAAGATAAAGACAAAACAGAAAGTCACAATAAAATGTTTAAAAATAACTCTAAAACATTCCTAACCATTTCTAGAACACAGCATATACAAAATAGGTTGTGGTGTTGCAGAGGTTTTCTATTGGTACTTGCATAATATGACAAAACTTAATACATTTACATTAATCATTTTGATTTTACTATTTGAGAAACAAAGCAACCAAATACAGAGAAAACTTATTTTTATGGTGTATTTAGTCAGTGTAAATTTGGGATTATAAGAACAGAGTCTTACTTAACTCTTTACTTAGCTTCTCTTTAAATACAGTAGATATGTAGTATGCATTTAAAAGTTATAATAAGACCCTTCTAAGATTTAATTGCCACTGAATTATAACAGTTTTGTAGTAATTTCACCAGCACAGATGTGGTGTCATCCAGTTGTGAATCACATAAACTCAGAAAATGTTACAGTAAGATATTTTGAATGGACAATGGACAAATTTAATTTATGGAGTATTTAAAATAAACTTCAATATACACTTGTTAAAGAAAAGATTCCTTATTTCCTCTTTGTGTCTTCCAGGTGGTTAATACTTCCAGTAATTATTATTTAATATTTATATTGCAATCCTGCCTAGAAGTCCCAATTCAAATCAATTTGAAATCCACCATTCAAGTCATTACTTGAGCATTTAATAAATAGAAGTGCTTACCCTAGAGGCCTTCCAATCTATTTCCTGGAAAAGTGGAAACACACAGTCATAATGAACAACAGTAGGAAGAGTAGGGAAAAGCAGCAATTAAACCCAGTAACTCAGATAAACTCCGTATGCATTGTTCAGATCACTTAACACTTGAAAGGGACAAACATACAGGTGACCAAATGTTCTTTTGATTTAGCTGCATGTTGTTGCACTATTTACTAGTGTTCCCATTCAAATATAAAAATAGAAATTAAAAGAAGTTTGGGCTTGATGTTCAGCATGAAATTGTGTGTAAAGGATTTGTTTAAACAGACAGTGGGATCAGATGCACAGTCTCACTTGAATTATGTAACTCAAAGTATGTTATACTGTGTGCACTTAATCTGTAATTATTTCATAAGTGGGATACCAACTCTGGGAATTAATGTTGCTCGGGACTCTGTTGAAGCTGTAATCTAAATACTGTTTTGATATTTATAGCACATTTAGATCCCTGGGATAATTCCTGGTATTTTCTTAATTTGTACAGATAGTTATATCTTATCTGTATAAAATGTCTTCAGGAGCTGTGGTACAGCTAGCTGTAGCTTCAGCAGACTTTGGCTAGACTTTTTTTTTTAATGGCTAAAACTGTAAGTGAAACAGTATCTTACATTGCAACTAACATTAAAAACTATGGGAGATTCATCATCTGAGCAACAGCTACTATAAGTTTCCCACACCCATCTATTACTCTGCTGCATTAATAAATGCATTAGGCAATTTGCAGTAAACATTGCCATATTTTCACATTAAAAAAGTGATGATAATTCACACATAAAATTCCTTGAAGAGTTCATGATGGAGGGCATCAGTTACAGAGAGCTATTCATATTAAATATGATAAGAACATGTTATTTGGTATTGGACAGCAGGAATGATCAATCATTTGCAAGAGATTAAAAACAAATAGTAATTTTTTAATAGCACCTGTATACAGGGCACTGTAGTGAGAAATTCTAAATCTGTTGTCAGTGGGGGTAAAGTTCTCTTGCTTGGCCTTAGTCCAAAGCTGACTCATTTGAAGAAAATGGCTTTTCTGAACAAGAAGAAATAGAAGTGATGTAATGTTTTGGGAAATATCTATATATATACATATATATTCCTCTTTTCTACTAACTCTGATGACTATGTTTTATTTAGTATAATTGTTTAAATTTAGGCATAGATGTAGTCCCCAAAGCCGGCCTGTATGCTCTGTGAAGATGGAGAAAAGTAAAGAAACAGTGAGTGAATATTATTACCCTAGTAGAAATGCAGGCTTATTTTCTGTATCTGGATACAAACTGGATACCTGAACATACAATTCCCACATACAGGTGAGAAATTTAAAATAAATTACAGTATTGTTAAACATAGTAGACTTTTATAAAAATATGATCAACTATGTTTTGTTGCTAAAGATTAAACCTTCATGCAAAGCCCTATTAGAAACTGGATGAAGCAATCATCCTGAACTCCAATTGGAGTTACTTTCAGGGACTGGTGGGGGTGTAAAGAACTTTTCACACATGGTTGTATGCTAAAATCAGGGGCAGGTCAATACTAACATGACATACCATTTTCCTTTGCTGTTCAATGGCTCATATAACATGGCATTTTTTAGCATTATGTCAATTTCTCAGTAAACAGATTATCATATAAAACACTATTCCATCTGGGTTGGTGGCAGTCCCAGTAGAGTAGCCAGGGATTAAATGAGCGTGAAAACAAAACTACCTCTGTCCTTAGATGTGGTCTCTGCAGAGCACAATTAAGGAGCATAAGGTGAGCAGCATGTACAAATCCACCCTGCTGTCAGCTTCGTGTGCTGTGTTGTGGCTGACCAGAACTCCAGGCTCCAGAACTGTTAAAATGGCATATTGCACACACAATAGGTTATCAAATACCCATTTCAGACAATCCAGGAGATTAAACAGAAATTAACTCTTTCTGTTTGGATCACGACTGTACTATTGTGATCCAAATCCAAACGATACCAAAGCCATGTGACCTATGCACTGCCTGCTTTTCAAACATATATTTGTACATGACTCTGTCAGTCACCACAGAATTTCAGAACCATTTTATTCCACTGACAGTGTTGAAATACTTGGAAAAGAAAGTACAGCACTGTTCCAGGGTTTACATGAAACAGTGTGACTATATATGAGGTATTAATTGTTGTTGTTTGCATCCAAGTTTAATGCAGCATACCCAAACACCAAAGCGTGGGTGGAGGCTGTTGATTTTTCCCTTGGGTGTGTTCGTTCCCCCAGACCTCGGTAAAGCCAAGTCAGACAGCAGAAGGTGCGATGGGACAAGGGTGGGATGGCCAGCGGCTGATGGCGTGAGCGAGCGCCTCAGCCATTTATACAGAGTGTGCAACCATTAAATAAGGAAGCTGAGCTGCTAACGTGGAAACCTCTATTATTCAGGGCTCAATCTGCCTGTGCGCCTGACCGTGCAGAAGACAAACTAGGACAGGCCGCACGCCTTTCGGCGCCCCTGCGGGCCCCAGGCCGGGCACAGGCGGGAGGAGCCATTCCGCAGCGGCGAGACACATCCCCCGCCGGCGCCACTCCCGCCTCCCCCGCGCCAGCCCCGACCCCGCCGAGCGCCCCCCGCCCCGCCGCGCCCC
>WBMZ01017546.1:0-25547 GCA_013400975.1 Atrichornis clamosus | reverse complement strand
GTCTAGCAAAACCACGACACAAATTTTCTGGTTTTCCTATCAAGGATGATGATTTCATCTGCCAACAGAAAGTACATAAATACATAACATATCATTTATGAATGTGTTCACACACATTTGTCAGGTTCTTAATTTAAACTCAAAATTTACTGTAAGTGTATTACTTTCTATCAATCCAAATGGTTCATATGATCCATTAACTTTGCAATTATTATCCTGAAATTAAAAACTGAGAGAGGCTTCCCAGTTGCCACTCAGTTATTTTTAAACGCAGTGTTCCTTCCCAAATGAAACAGACACATTCACCCTACTAAAATGATTTGTCATTATGCTAATAAAGCTTTAAAAGAAACTGTTGTGCTAAATCTTGTGTACAAAATATTTAAACACGTGACTTCCCCTAGAAACAAATAATTGCATGAGCTGAAGACATTGTCTCCCCAGTTCTTTAAGTGAGATTCAGACATTTAATAGTGGAAGCATCACTGTGGTTCAGTAGTTACCTACAGCTCAGGCACACAGGACTTGCACTGGGGAAGGTGATGGTGACCAGAAAACAGGAGCAGACAGCTGAGAACTGCTATTTCTCAGGCCACTGCAGCCACATTCATCAGAGCATGTCTGTCAAAGCCTTTGGTCTCTCTCTGCCCAGAATCATTACAGGAATTAAGGGCTGTAAAGCAATTTGCAGTAAGTGCTAAGTGTTATTTGACTTACACTGATCCTTAGCATTTATTAATGACTCCTTTCTGCCACATCTTTTGGCTGCACTTGTGCAAACTTGGCCCAGACAAACATTAGCTAACAAAAGCCTCTAAAAACAATCCTATCTAAGGATTATTCTAACACTCTGAGAATATCAAATACTAATATGTGATGTACTTTTCACAGCTCAGAAACAAGTCTGTCTACTGAGCAGAGGGATCTTTTATTTTATCAATTTCCCATATATAATCAAAAAACCCCCACTAGTTGTTCTTCTCAAGGTTTGTCAGAAGAATATGAAAATAGAAAAAGGAAAAAAAAAAAAAGAAAATTTTTGACCTTGCTCCATCATTACATGTTTTATATATTTTGTTTACAGATATTTTCATTTTCTGCATTCATTTGTGCAATTCAGGGCTTTAGCTGTTATGCAGAAGCAATTAAATCCCAGCAATAAACTTGTTTAAAACACAAAAATAAGTAGAAAATGTTACTCCAAATGAAAATTGAAGCTATATTTGTTCAACTCAAAAAAAGAAATTACCTAAATAACAATGGAAGTTAATATATGAAAGCTAAAATAATGGACAATCCTTTAACTCCCATGCCTTACAGATTCTACTTAACTGCAATAAGAAGAAGAATGAGACCTCTGACATTAACTAAAAGGTACACAAAAATAGGCATGTGCTTTATATGGTGCTTACTGATCTCCTGTGGTTACTGGCTCCACATTGGGCCTTCCACTGCAACCAACCTGCAATAGGATGTGCACAGCCGACTGGAAGTCCTGGACTGGTGCACAAGGAATGTCTGCTTAGCTTTTCAAGGTGTCTTGGGAAAGACTGCTCAGCATGTCTCAAGTGAGAGACTGAGTGCTGTGCATTTTGGTTACTAAAGGGACAAAAGGGACATACACGTATTCCATTTCAGAGGAGCAAGCCTGGGGTTTCTGCCGGGCTGCGTCCAGAAACAGCTGGCATGAGGGTTTGAGCTTTCCTGATAGATTTGCTTCTTTTAAGTCCTTTATCCACATCATTCTGCTTCCCTGCACTCTTCTGGTGGCAAAAATTATCACTCATAGCAGCCAGGAGGTCTTTCAAACAACTTCAAAAAGTTTTGAACAGGGCCTAAATGAACCAAAGTTAATTTTACTCTAGTTCTTAGTTGACTTTAGTATTTCTTTTTAAAATATTCATTAATACCTAATTGACAAGAGTTTACTGCTTTTGAATCATGATTAACTTTTTTCTAAGTTCCTACTTATGCCCCTGACATGTATCTCAGTAAAAGATATTTGGAAATACTTTACAAGTTAATAATTTATAATAAACTCATCACATAAGAATTTCTGTTCACCTAGATGGCACATACATAAAATTTTTTCAAACCCTCCACAATAAAATATTCCTTACACAACAAAAAGTGATACAGAAATTATGCTTTTGTTGTCTTCATTAAAAATTTCTCACCATGTGGACATACATCAGGTTACAGATAATTTACTTTTTTTTTCCCCAAGAGCAAATGTGTGTATAAAAACATGTTAATACTATTTAAAATAATGTAAGCAATATGAGAAAAGTTAGTAAAGAAGATTGAAAAGTAACAGATTGTTTCAGTAACTTTAATGGGATTATTGATGCAGTAATTTCTGTAAACTAGTTTGCTGCATTTAGCCATTTTATAAGAGTTCGACATAAACCCAGTGATCATGATCATTGCAATCAAAAAATACAACTGCTCATACAGGCTAATAACAATTAGTTATTCTTTATTAGAACCCTAAATAGATCAGAGCTCAGGAACTCCCTTTTTTGCTTCATTCAAACATGGCTTTTTAGGAAGAGATGTCACAGGTAACTATATCCAGTGTCTCAGAGAGCCCTCTGATTTGATGTTGTGCAGTATCAGGGAAAAAAAAGGGTGCTTTGAGCTTATTCACAAAATATTAACTTACCTTCCCACAGGCTCTACAATGGTGCCTTCTTTTGGTGAATGTAAATCTGGCCTCACATTTCATACAGTTTGGTGCTTGAGAATCTGGAACCCACACTGGAGCCACCTCACCCAAAGTCATAAAAGGCTTTCTGGCTGGAGCTCCAAACTGACCAGCTCTGAGATCATTATCTGGACTATCTGGGGCTACTGCAAGGCACGAACTATTAGAGACTCCAGATTCATACTCATCCAAATGTTCCCCATTAGTACCAGTACCAGAGGCATTTGAAGATGTTTCACCAGCAAACGTGTCTGCTGTATCCCCTAATTGTGTCTTACCAAAGACATTTTTGTTTTTACTATTACCTCCACAATTTGGGGGAATAACATCATTTTGTAAGTGGTCCGATAATGGCTTCGGAATCTGCAGTTTCAGATTTGTAGGTTGCTTAGGTCTTGCACCACCAAAAGGAACACTGATATATTGCAGATTAGTCACTGGTTTTGGTGAAGTTTGCCCTTGCATGGATGAAACCTGACTACAAAGATTATGTAAATAATTTTTCTTTATGTGGTCACCAGTGCTGTTTAAAATAAGACTGCTCCCTTCTGAGGTCTCATTTCCTCTCTGTTCATAAACATTAGTGTAACATTCTGACTTGCTCTCCTCAATCTCCTTTTCCTCTGTTACCGAGTCTTCCTTGGAGGGTAAAGTCTTTGGAACATGAGCAACAACTGGGTTCTGCATTCCATAGGAATCACAACCATTAGACAGAGAGCTTGCTGCTGATGTAGCCATCACATCAGACAGACCGGACCCTTCAAGCTCATCTATACCAGACCCTTTCAAGTCTATGCCTGCCTCCATCACCCCATCTCCACCTTCTTTGCTATTACCACATGCATCATCAGGCTGTTGGGTCTGCAAAAGTCCTTCATTCTCTCCTAGAGTTTGCTTATTATTCGTCTCATTCAACTTTGTCAGTTCCCAATTAGTCATCTCCTGAGATTCAGGGTAACATTCTGCCATGCTGTGCAATTCCGTTGTGCCGAGATTTTTATCACATTCAATGACTTCGCTTTCAGTGGCACTAACATCCTCTGCAACACATTCCTTGTAATTGCCACTTCCAGCCACGTTAGGTTGACAGGTTGCAGTGAGCCCAGATAGCCTAGACTGCAGCTGCTGTGTTGTCTCCTGTTCTATGATTAAGCTTCCATCACTGGAACCAGAAGAGTTTTTAGCTTCTAGATCTGTTCTCTGAGGAATGGCTTTACTAGTAAAATTTTCAACTGACACACAATTTTCTTGCATTTTAACAGTACCATCAACCGGTCTCTGTAAGAGAGTCACTGCATTGATCCCTGCAGTTGCAGCTTCTGAAAACAGCGAATCTTCACTCATATTAAAATCCTCCTTTAATTGAGATGAGGGGCACGCAGCAGTCAGGCTTTCAGATGAAGCATTTACCAAATGACTTACAGAGTCATCTTCAGTGCACAGCCTGTTTACTTGCTTTTCTGTATCTGCATCCTTTTCTGTGGATCCATTTACAGTAACGCTGAACTGGTCACTCTGTTGGTTTTCATTATCCAGTGTAAAGCTAATTGTGTCCATTAGGGACTGACTGTTGTAATTTTTACAATCCAGCACATCGCCACTTTGTAGTGTTCTTCTGTCACAGTTGTGCATGACTGCCACCACTAGCACATTTTTCTCCTCTGGCAAGCAAGCTGTGTTTCCACATTTCTTGTCTCCTGTTTCCAGAGAGTTACACTGATCATCCCAATTACTATTTCTTTTAATCACCTGATCATCTGCTGCTGCCTGATCATCAATCCACATGACTTGGGTCTCTGGGCTTATGCTAAAATCTTTTCCATTAGCACAGTGATCCCCTCCTCCTGTTGGTGTAGTCACTGAATGGGACAAGGAGAAAGACTTTAACCTCTGCTGACATTCATTAGGAGTTGCAGCTTCGTTCACGTTGGCCACGGTTGAGTTAAATGACAGGCGACGAGAAGGTGGATCTAGAATCTGATTCCACTTTGCACCCAGCAGTGTAGGTGAAACTGCAGCATCTGAAAAAGTGTTTAAACAAGAAAACTTACTGTCATATTAAAGCTATGGGTTCTACTAATTCTGTTGCATTAGAATGCGCCAAATATAAATGTTCAAACACGGGCATAAAAATGAAGCACACCTGCCATAACCAACATCCTTGATCAGCCATTAGTAGTGTAATTCCATAAAGTTTCTGGAACTCAAGAGGTTTAGAGCTACACCAATTAGTATCAGGTTGAATTTGCACAAGCAACTTTGAAGTATTGATTAATACATGTTAGACAGCCAGAAGTGCCTAGATAGATTCTCACTCCCATAAAACGTTCAACTTCCTTGACAGTACAGAATTACCAATTAGACTAAGCAAAAAATTTAGTGCTTTGAACATGGTAACTTTCATTATATGATTTATGTGACCTAATAAAACATTTCTGCAAAGAAGCTTAAAATAAGTTTTGCCTGATTTGTTTAAAATAAATTATTTAAATATTGCTACTGAGATTAAGCTTCACAAAACCTTTCTTTAGAAGTGGACAGAACATTTGCTATTAAAAGAATAAGAAGTTTTACAAAAGTAAACCAGATGAATGGAAAGAGAACAAAATACAACTAAGAAATGCTGAAGACATACCATGCAAAATTAACAGATGTTTTTTGTAAGTTCTGAGATTAATTTGCAAATCAAAACCACAAAGGGTATCAGAGATCTCTCCCTCTTCAATATTGTTCTCTCTAGAAAACATCTGATGTGCATCTGCAATCTTGTTCAAAATGACTCACCTTCGTTTTGCTCAAATTCATCTAAAACCTTATCGAGGTTATATGCCTCTGCTTGGAAATAGTTCTCCATTTGTCAGGGAACGACCACCAGATTCTTGCTGAACCTGCCAGAGAACAAATTACAATCAGATACTTAACCTTCAGTCAGCAGTGTTTCACTACATATTGTCCTGATTTAAGGGGAAAGTCCTTTGTAAATCAAATTTTACATACATTACAGACATAAATCAAAAGTAGGAATAAAAATTATTTATGTGCTTAAATTTGCTTAATTCAGATTAACAACCTCCCCAAACTTGCTTTGGATTTCATTACCTCCAGTCTCTCACATTAATGTGTCTGGCTATCAGGCTCACCATAACGCTAAGAGCAAAACTGCTCTGACACCATTTAAACACAAAAAAACCAGTCTAGAGAACCAGAAAGGCCAACTTACGATCTGAAGACCTGACTTTCAGATCTGTGCTACCACCAATTAGTTCATGTAGCTTTGAACAAGTAGTTTAAACTCCCTGTGCTTCTGATTTTTTAATGTATAGTAGGCTAGCAGTATTCTGTGTCACTTCACATTTCCCCTGAGATGCTTCAAAGATTCATACTTGTAAAAGTTGTTAAGGGACTTAATGGGTGTTACTTGAATTGTGCTACCTCTTAAAATGTCTGCTTTAATAATCCTTGCTTCCCTGAAAGGCAACCACTGAAAATCTAGCAAAATGCAAAGAAGTAAATAGTCTCATCAAAAGATAATGCTCTCAGGCTAGAAAAGAAGATGACAAGGAAGAAATGAGGGGAAAAAAAACCCCTCAACAACAACAACAACAAAAAAACCCAAACGAAAAACCGAAGCCAAAAACCCAACCCTAAATCATTACATAACTATCTCCACAGAATAAGTAATCTTTTGCCCTAACAGCAGTAATATGGACTTCTCGCTACCCAAGTCTTGTAGCAACAAAACACCCTGATTCATTTTTTCCAAACAACCACTACCAACAAAGACATTTTCAGTGGGAAATGTGTGCCATAACCTATAAACCACAGAGAGACCTCGATTCGATCTGTTCTCTACACATCATCCAAAACAGTCTTATTCTCTTCAGAGTTGGCTTTCACTGTTGTGAAATAAAGCAATGGAGGAGAGGGTGAGAACCTTGTTTTGCAGAATGAAGCAGTGTTAGACCTGACAGCTCAATTAAAATCCTGCTTTTTTACACCAAAGTTACAACACATCAGAGGAAGTTTCCAATTTAAAACAATACTCTACCATTATTCTCATAGTACCTGGATTTGAGGAAAACATCAACCACCTTTATTTCCATTAGTACATTTTGAATTTACCAATTTACAAATTATAAATATTTACTGTACAACAGTTTTGTATTTATTATGGGCAACAGCCACGATTAGGTTATTGATACAAAGAGATTGTGCATCAAAATATCACAAAATGCAGAGTTCAAGTTTTCAAAGTCAACTTAAAATTTGATACATGGTTGTTTTAAAAGGTGATCACAATACAACATAAATAGATTGCTATTTAATATAATCAGACTATGGCATGTTTTAAAGATATATACAAAAGCTAGTTTTAAAGATAATTAATTTAACAGTAACTTAGAATTTCAATAAGCATCAACAGAAAAAAGACCATTTTGCAAAAATAATTCAGAGATAAACAAGACTTGTCACCTTATATACTCCCAGATTTGTCCTCTGTTCTGGGATTTTAGATCAACTTCTTCTGAAAGGAAAATAATTATTTGCCATATCATTTACTGTACACAGATCATAATATAAACAATGGAAAAGCTGGCCAACTTCATCACAGGCTCCATTTCAGGAGTCTCAAAAAGTAAGACTGTTTTGTACAAAATACCATATAATTTCACATCCATTTATAATGTAATTAATTTACATTATAATGATAACATTCCTCTTAGCAAACAATTGATGAAGACATGAATAATTACTCCTAGGCAAAGTTCTGCTACTGAGGTCAATGATGCAAAGAGTATTTGTCAGTGAAGCACTGCAAGACTGAAAAATGTCATACAAAATTTTTGTGCTCATGAGTTCCAACTGAAGAGAAAAAAGACCTTTTATATCACTATTGTTATGCCACTTACTGATGTACCAGGATATATGGAGAACCTTTTATTTTTAAACTCACAGTCACTAAGCTGACAGCCACTCTAAATGAGATCTTATTGTCTGTGCAAGTAGGTATTTCTCAGAAAAGGTCAGCTGCAAATCTTCAGGTCTAACAACTAAAATTATTATTATTACATAAAAAGAACACAACAACCCCTCAAGCTTTTCTGCAAGTTTCTGTCCAAGGCCAAAACACACTGCCAAATCCACAGAAGTCCTTCATGCCCTCTCCTCCGTCTGAGAGTAAAGGAGGAAGCGAGCTCTTGTTCCTCACAGCTATCAGCAAGGCTTCCTTACCATACATTGTCAGCAACTCACACATTTGCCAGTTGAAGATCTAGGGCTTCAACTCTCCATAGCCAGCAACTCAAGACCAAAACAGAAAATAAAATGCTCTAAACACAGCATGCTGTAATAATTGGGCAGCTGTTTTCCCTGTGGTTTAGAATTTAATTTTATTTTGAATATTTTAATGAAATACCCAATCTAAATAAAAAGCATATTCCTTTACAGGTCTTTTGAAACTTTTGACTGCAGCTCATATGTATCACTATAAAATTTTGGAACACTTTTAGAATTATTCTAATCCCAAAGTTCCTCTTAGTACAAAGGTTGGCATGATATTTTTAAAGGATCTTTAATAGGTGTGAAACTGTAGCATTGCTCAAATATCCTAAGTCATGGCATGGAAAGAAGCTGATGAGCAAACACACGACTTAAACTCTGGGAAAGGGAGAATAAAAACATATGCAAATCAAAAAGAACTTTCAGTGGTAATTTTAGCTGTATGCTACCAACAAGGAGACACTTCCTAAATTAGTAAATATCGGGATGAACAATATGAAGGAGAGGATATTGTGTGGTGCAAGGAAAAGAAGACACAAACCACCAATGAGTAAAAAAACATATGATTTTTTTTCAAAACTACAGTCCTCCACACAAAGATCTGGCAGAAAAGACTAATTATAGGGAGGGGAAATAAGTAAAATTATATACTTTATTTTAACTCTGTATACAAAAAAGATTAATACAATAGTTA
This sequence comes from Atrichornis clamosus, assembly GCA_013400975.1. NCBI lineage: Eukaryota > Metazoa > Chordata > Aves > Passeriformes > Menuridae > Atrichornis > Atrichornis clamosus. The sequence goes on along the minus strand of WBMZ01017546.1, from coordinate 16,866 downwards.
CTATCCACTGGTATAGTAAGTCCAGAACCCAAGATCACTTGTTATCCATTGCAGAGCCATCTTCTGTCTTTCAGGGTAAAAACCTAACTAAAACATGCAGCCTGTCAAATCAGATTATTTTCAAGCTCCTGTTGGATCACAGATCATGCATAATTCAGAAACACTGTTTTACGTATCAGTTTCTTCAGAACAACAACATGGGCTTATCATCATCTTCATTTCTAAAACTTAAGAACTTATATTCTATCAAGCTTACATGCTCTGCTCTCCCCTGATGTCTAAATATAAAGATGCATGTACAGAATGTCTGTGTCATATGTACCCAGAATTACTACCCTTGTCATCACAGCAGTCAGACACAAGACAAACTTCAGCTGAATAGTGGGGGAGGGAAGGAGACAGAAGTAAACGACAGAAAAACCTTCCTTAAAATTAGATGTTATTCTGAACAGGCTTAGCCTTGGAGGCTGCCTCTCAAGACAGCTCAGATATCCCACATGCCAGGTTCCTCTTGGGAAATGAACTGTACCAAGAGACTGGCCTTGTGTTATACTTGCAAAGCAGCAAGACTCGTGTTTGTGTTGGTCTTTGTGATAAGGAATTACATAACCTATGATCTTCTGCACTGCACATCCTAAATGATCCTCAAGATGTTTTCACCACAGGAACTGACAGCCTTTAGTCTTTCAAATTGTGTTTAACAGTGGATGACCAGCACACGATCACATTAAAATACTATAATGAAAAATGCACTGAAAGGAAATAATATCAACATACAATTACTGGCCTCACAGCAAAGACCTAAAAACCAGAGGGTATGTAAAGAACACGAGTAAGATCTCAGGGTTTTCTATCATGCTGTGCTGTGGAGACTACTCTTTCAACATCAAACTGTGAACCTACACGTTTCAGTGATCTCTTACTAAACAGAATGTTCAAATAGTTTATTAGAATCCTCACAAAAAATATCCATGAAAAGCTTGTAAGATGTAAGTCACAGAGGGTATGATCAAACTGAAACCAAACATTGCTCATTCATCCTGATAAAAATCAGATATCCAGAAAATGTTGTTTTCCCATAGTATTACAACAGAGAACTACAGATTGACTGGATAAACTAATTTATTAGTGCTCCTGAAGACTTCCTTGAACCCCAAGAAACAATAGTCAAGTGCACATCTTGTTCCAGCTCCCTTTGATGATCTGTGTATTACCTGTCCCTGCAAGGAAGCAGTCAGGCACCTCTGCTGTAATGAACAATTTGTTCAGAGTTGAGCAATAGCTTTATTTAGAACTGATGAGATCTCTCTACAGCACAGACTGAGAAAGAAAGACTTTGCCCATCTTCCCCCTCTCCCAAACAAAATAAGATACAATCTTTGCTCTAAAACAAGGCAACTACTCTCAATAAAAATCAAAACAATAAAATGTTCCATCATCTTCTACGTAAGAGATACATCCATATATAAAGGTGCATGTATATAAATATAAATATATATCCTTAAGAATAGCATTTCAGGTACAGAACTCTGAATCATTATATTCTAAAGCAGAACTGGCCTCTTACCTTTTTCTCTATTCATGTTAAGAAACGAATGACCCTGTGCCTTCTCATAATGACTGCAGCATGACCAGCCAGTTCTGCTGAATCAGGGTGTTCTACTTGATCCTAGAAAGAAAATACAAACATGTATTTTATGATTGGTAATTCTGCCACAAACCACGTTTTTTTCAACACGACTGCAAGCTAGCACAGGCACAGTTGGCAAATGCTGCAAGCTTCAAATGATTTGGGTTACATTTGCTGCTTTAAATTCAGGGATCTGTGCACTATGCCACTATTGCTCTCCAACAGTTTGGTGAAAAATGTTGCTAATAAGAAACACATTTCTACCTACCTATTATTATTCTTCATTTAACTGTAAACCCTCAGAATAGCACAGCAACTCCAACTGTCCTTGTATTCCTGATAACCTTGACTGTAACAATTTATAAAACTAGCCTCTGAAATTAATTATATTACACTACAACAGGCCTTCCAAAAATAAAGAGCTAGTAGCTTTGATACTCAACAAAAATTCACAACCCTCTGAATTCTGTAAACGGTATTCATCAGCTTCCCACTGATTTTGCTACAGCTAAACAAGTGGTTTTGTCTTCAAATTATTCTCCCTACAGTCTTAGGCTCCCTTCATTTCCTAAAGGCTTCTCTCACAAAACCCACAATAGCATCAACCCTCAATAGCAGAGAGGACCCAAGAGAAAAAAAAAAGTCATTTGAAGAAACTTTTGTTCTTCAAACTACAGCATTTCTATAGGTCAGGTGCTCATTTTCCCAGGCTGCATCCTAACAGTCAACATAGCTCAAAAATCCAACACAGCCACGGGCAGAGAAAACAGACTAGTTTCTGACAAACAGTGCAACAAGAACAAGGAATGAGGTAAGCTAAATTCATGTTTTAAGGTTTGCTAGTGCTGGCATTTTGACCTGTTAGGTAGTTGAAATATTTATTAGTGCTATGATGAAGCTGCAACATATGTTAGAAAAAATATCTTAAAACTCCAGCAACATGAACAGTGCTAAAAAAAAAAATCAGTTCTCCACACAAGAAAGCAATATTCAGTGTTACACTAAATTTCTCCCAGGGTTGTTTATTATTCTTTTCAGAAATAAGCTACAGTAATAATTCCAGGAAACTAATGAACTTAACAGTAGCACTCTGAGTAGCACTGTTTCCAAACTCAGAATCCCACAGCTGTGGATGCCAGCAGAACTCTTCCTGCATACAAGCAAACTTCTGATGCTGTGTGTATTTCTACCGCTACAAACTGAAATGAATTTTGGTCTTTTGGGAAATAGCAGATATCATATTACAACCTTCTTCAGATAGGCTTCATATGCAAAAACAGAGGTGGAGGAGATTTAATTTCACCAAAAGGCTTCAGAATAAGGTTTTTCAAAGGGATGTGAAGTACATGTGGCAGTGGGGAAGGTTATCTCTACCACCACCATGTCCACTCCTGGCCTGGAGTGGAGGAAAATGATTCGGTTTTCATGACCTCTTGGAAAAGACAGATCAATTAATGACAATTCTGTCTGTGATTTATGGCAAGGCCTGTCAACTGCGTCATGACCATCACATGAACCAGTCATACATTAACCACAAAGTTCAACCTTCCCTGATCAGAAATGGATCAGACCTAGCAACCCACAGCTGAAACGTGCTGTGCTGACACCAGTGCTCTGAGCCAACAACCCTTCCAGGCAAGCAATAATCAGGGCAACAGCACAGCTTTATTATTCATTGTTTTTATTCTGATCCACTTTCCTTGTTCCATTCTTCCCAGGTAATGACTTTTTTGTCCGTAACCATTCAACACAGAAGAACGCAGAACCAATCAATTGCCACCAGTCTCCAAAGCAAGCTCTGAAGAGTTATTATCTGGAGGTTCTGGAGCTTTTTGTTTACAGTTCAACATTTACTCAGCAGCCATTTCCCCCTACAAAGATCAACGCAAAAATCAAAGCATGTTTACAGATATGAATGTAGCATATTTACACAAAAAGCAAGTTAAAAAAAAAAGTAAATTATAACATTTGGATTTCAGGAAAGAAATGAACAAGTTGGCAACAGAGCCAAATTCTTTTCTCAGTAAAAATGTAAGAGACGTATATTTAAATAAAAATCATGACAAAAAGACTAACTACAAATGAGAGTCAAGAATATTCACAACATATATCCTAGTGATTATTAGGTTTTCCCTGAATCACACACAGTGCTGAAAAAGGGTTCCATCACACTTGAAAATATACATACATTTCCACCTAAAAATTACAGGCCCACTGGGACCTAAGATTATTGCAAATGCAGGAGGCCCAGTGTCCCTGCTGTCCCAGTTCACTACTTTGAGCATTTCAGTTTCTTATTTCTTCTGCTGATGGTTGGCTGAACTCCTCTGCCTCCTGCCCTACAGTGGTACCACTCAGGTGCTGCTTTGGTTATACTACATGTCTGATTTCCCTCAGGAGCTCCAAGAAGGCAACTACCAATTACTGCAAAAGCAAAACAAAAAGAGAAATCTGACAAGCAGAGACGTGCTCAGAATAAAGAAAGGATGAAGAAGAGAAGAAAAGAACTCTAAAAATATAAAATTAGAAATATCTTCCACAAAAAAGAATGTTAAAATGTTTACAACATTAAATGAAAGTAATCTGAACAAGAAGAAATCAGAATAGCTTATAATAAATGGAAAGAGACTGAAAAAGAAGCAATTTTGATACTATGGTAAAACAATGCAAAAAATGCTCAAAGCATGAGGAGATGCTAAAAAATGCTTCCATCTACTGGCAAAGATCCAACTCTTAACTACACTACAGATCCTCTATAGTGTGCTACCAGTGAGAAGATGCCTTTGAGTAGGCAGGGAGACATTTGCAGCCATTTTAAGGCACTTTATTATTGCACGGTTAGTTGAACTAGGCATTATGTTAAACGCAAATCCAGATTTCAACACTGGTATCTTAACTTCCTACCTTGTCTACACTCTGGAAGTATCAGATGGGAGATTCAGAGACTACAGATAGGGGATGTGTTCAGGTCCCAACTTTGCAAGGGTACAAACTACAGGAAATACCATAGCAAGGAGTTACATTAACAGAAAATCGGTGTACTTAAACAACAAGGGAGAAAGTAGTAGCTGTAAAATGCAACCAGGAAAAGAAGAAAATAATTGTTTTCAAAATTCTGATTTCTTAAAGGTGACAGAATTCTTTAAAAATACATGGCCTATACCACAGTTCAGGATTAGAAAATCTCATTTAAACTCGCCACAAATCCATTTAATAAGAAATACTAAAAACCGCAGCAAAAAATGAAATGTAACAAATATAAACAAGATACAGTCGCTGCTAATCCTTTCCCTGCACCAAAACCTTAAGATGACCAAGCATCCTTCAGTGTTCCTTTCCATAATTTGCTGATGTTCCTACTACTCAATGTAAATGCACCCAAGAGCAGACTGGGGCACGGCAGGTTATTTCTGTGTAATACAATACTTTGTACCAGCTCACTACCCATGAATGCTGACAAAAGATAAACTATTTCAATGCTGCATTGGATTGTCTTTTTTTCCAATCAACTGAACAAACAGAGGTGGACAATGCTTAAAGGAGAACAGTCTCTCTAATTATTTCACTAATATTTGTGTCTTTCCCCTTGACTTTTCCCCATGCCATTTTAAAGCCATTATTTTCACTTTTGTCTCCAGCCAAGTTTCCATAAGGAGACATTCACACATGCCTGAGCAGTAGTAAGGCAGTCAAAAGAGCAGCAACTTCAAAGAAGCATTATAGGAAGTATCACAGTCAAAAGTAACAGCGAGACAAGACAAACTACAGCAGCATTATCAACCTTTGTGCTCCAGAAAATAAAAGCAGCCCAACTGAAAAGGACACCTGCCTTACAACCATTTACAGTAGAAAATAAATTCCATTTCCTTCCCTTTTTACTATTTCAAGGAGAAAGCAATTGATTTGTTTTCCTGACACAAACCCCAGCCTTGCCAAGCAGCCTCAGCCCGCTGCAGAGGCTGGGCCCTCAGCACCTGGAGACAGGAACCAGCTCCTGCTTATGTAACTGCTTCTGATTGCCTGGAAAAGTATCCATCCCTGCTTTGGGGAAGAACAAATAGATAGATTTACACCGCAGTGCTGCGTTCCACGCAAGTTTTTCCAGAGGAATACAGTTGGAAACAAAAGAGAAAACCCTTTCCTGAGCTTACTCATATGCTCACAGAGGTCACTTCAAAATCTGGTGGTTTATATATCTAATGTTTTGTAACACTTTGTTTCATATAGCTCCCAAGTTTAAAATACTGGAAACCACAAAAAGAAAAGCACAATGCATTAAACATAAATTTAATATGAAATCATGTTTCTTAATTTGTGCATGGATTTCAAGTAATGTCATCACTGTAACAACATAATTTTTTTTAATTAATCCATTTAACATAATGCTCTGAAGCTGTTTTTTATCTTTATTGAAATACAACCTAAAGTAAATATGTAGAATAAGTAGGCTTATGGGATGATTTTTCTGTTTCAGTATTTGAGAAGCAAGGTTTTGACTATGATGTTTAAAACATTTGAAGAATAAAATTATCTAAAGCCGCACACTGTGTATCTCAGAGCGGATTAATCCTGTATTCAAATACTTTTTGAATTTTTCTTCTTTCTAATGTAGGGTAGAAGCACGAATGAAACCCAAGCAGACTCAACATGGTTTCAGATCTTTCTTAGATTTGGGCAATAAGAGAAGGACTGACTAAGGTCCCCTAGAATCACTAATTAAAAGTCTACAACTGCTAAGGAACTGTCTTTTTTACAAAGCCCACAAGGGGCTGATACTTGCTGGTGCCAGTGAGCAAAATCCTTACCTCATAATAAAAGCCAGAACTGTCACACAACCAGAATGGGACAGATCAAAAGGACAGTGGGCAAGAAGGGAGACTGCTTTGCTACCATTTACTAGCCCATCAAATCCGAGTTGTACCCACTGGGGAGAGAAGCTGCTGGAAGCAACACAATTTATGCACTCAGCGGCTCTTTACAGAAAGGACCATCTGAACAGGCAAAAACTCTGAAAGATCGCTGAAGAGCAGTCAGTCAGCTACTAACACCACCTTTATCAACATCCTCTGTTTCCAACACTACTGTGGTCATTTTTTCTCATCTGATAGCTGTGTAACACAACAGTGTTCTGAATTCTTACATATATTTTAAAGAAATATCATAATTAGAGACACCAAACAGTTACTATTTCTCAAATTCTGTTAGGTAGAGCTGGATTACCATGCATTCCTGAAATAAACATGAATTTTTATCTCATACTCTCTTCACCCTGAAATTATCTCTAAGTAGGTAACTTTTAATTCCCATTTTGTGTAGACCTTTATATTCCTATCACACCAAACACATTATAAAACACTGTTGTCAACTGTAGCAGAGTTCACTCCCACGTTTGTGATCATGATCTAACATCACTGCTGATGCTCACAGTGCATTATGTCTTAAGTCATCTGTAACTAGTAACTCACTCAATACAACTCAATAATCCATGGCAACAGTGTGTACTGAAACTGCTATTTCTGAGCATCAATCTCATCCGTGCTGAGGGCCATTAACATTCTTTCAACAGTGCTGAAGGGACTGAGTGCTAACCAACAGGAACAGGGAGTAACTTGCATTTGGGTACACTATAAAGGTTTTTTATTTTCACTGAGGTATTGTATCACTGAAGCAATCAGGACATTTACCTGAAATTTATGTTAGATTCAAGGAAGTTTTAGTTATAATAGTAAGTACCTATAATTCTGTATCTCTGTTGGCTGTCACAGGAAATAATGGCTTAACAGATAAAACCCAAAAATATTTGAAAGCCTTCTTTATTAATGAGTTAGGAGTATTAATACAGTTATCAGAAATCTTATAGAGCTCTATGAACACCAAATTCTCCTAAACTCAGATGCAACATTTCTCAGATCCAAACTGAGAAACCTCTGCCACTTCTTTAGTCCACTGATATGGTGTTGATTCCGCTCTGCCATGAACTTCTACCTCTTTACCCCTCCTTCTCAGACTGTAGCATACTCCTGTTCTCTTCACCTAGAAGTCACCTTTTCCCCTCTCACATTCCTTTCTCATTCACTTCTTCCTGCACCCATTTTTTTTCTCCCTACCCATGCTTTCTTCTTCCTCTGACAAAAAAAATTAAAGACCCCAAGTTTCAATATTACTGTTCATGACTGGTATAAACAAACTTGTAAACAACCTTATTAACCACACGAGACTAAGGACAGTGGGAGCAAACCCAACGGCAATGGTGATACATCCACTTTGCAAACAGAAATGGAAGTCTTTAGACAAAGTGGCTATTGAAAAAGAAAAAATGGCTAAAATAACAGCCATATCCTAAGACACTGTTCTAAGTGTTAACCTGCCTCCTACCCACCTTCATCATTATTTACCATCATCATGGCTCCTTCACAAATTCATGTAAACCCTCAGCCTTTCAGCCTGTGAAATACATTTTCTGACACATATTCACAGGGGGTGTTCAACATCCAGATCAGCACAGCTATCCCGCTTCCCTAAAGCATCTGAGTATTTTAAACCTCTAGTTAAGACAGGTTTTGTTAACTACATAGGAGGCACTACTGTACATTTCCTCCAAGTAGAAGGTACAATTACATTTAAAAGCCATCTGTACAGAAATGAAGCTTAATGAAAGCTTAATGAAAAAAAAATATATAGCCACAAGGGGTACTATAGGAAATGAACAAGAGAACAAAACCACTACATATACATTTATCTATTGCCCGTGAGTCTCAAAACAATTTCTGATCAGCATCATAATAAACCCCACATCCATTCTACAGGAGCATACAAAGCAAAAAAAATCTATGAGCAAATTCTAGATAGGTTAAAATGCATTTTACAGGTGACTTGTTAAGTGATACTAAGGTAAATACAATATAGAAGCTATTAAGCCAATACACCAATATAATTACTGGAAAGCAGAAAAGCACATAGGTAGACTGATGCTTAAGTAATGACATTTTTAAATTACATTTATAAAAGAGTCAAGAAACGCATGAAGTACACTGGGGTTTTAAGCAGCCTTCATCATTTATACAAAAACACAGTATGAAATTACTACAATCAATGCAATTTGATGTTTCAGCTAAGAGGCTGATTCAATATATATGCTATTTAAAGTAATCTGTTAATAATATAACCTAAGAAGTGGGCTTTACATGTACTTTCAAGTTCACCAAATAAGAGATCACTAAAATACTCATTTTGAATTAACCAACCCAGCATTTACAACGTACGTTTGTAACCCAGTGACAACCAATATGCTCTGCTGAATTATCAATGTGGCTGGCAAACAGAAACAGCAGCTGTATACTGAAGCATAAATACCAAAAAGGGTGTAAATCAGATACCTGTGCCTTTCTCTACAAAACACAAGTCTGAAAAGCAAGCTATTCTGAGCTGCAGCAAGTATTTTTACAGTAGCACAGGCGAGTGTGCAATTTCAAAAAGACTGCTGGATAAATGAAAAAAAAAATCACAGACAAAGAGCGAACTTTCCTCTTACATTATCTGAATTTATATTAAATGTTCATTTATCTGCATTACAGTGCAGACAGGAAATAAAAAACTACATTGGCATGATTGGTTTGCTGGGTATATTTTAACCATGTAACTTTTGTGTCTCCTCCAGCCTACAAAGAAAACTCAGTATTTATAGCCTAAGTAATACAAATAAGAGGACTTATATAGTGGTTAAATGTTCAGATGCTATCACTTTTCAAGTGTTGTGTCTTTAAACTAATCTCCTATAGAAATTAAGATTATGGGATCACATGGTTCACTTACTATTCTTTATGCTCATATTTAACAAATATATATATATGTCATGAAAATTAGTATCTACACAGTAAAAACAAATCCAAGTGACTGCCCTCTAAGGGAAAAGCAAGCTGCTATATGTATTTTGGCAGCAACCTGCTGGGCAATCAATATCCATACAGCTCTGGAAAAAAATCCCAGAATTATGGTGTTATGTGAGAAAGATGGGATTAATGCAGAGAAGGAAGGGAAGGAAGGGAAGAGATACTATGGGGCAAAAAAGGATTTACATCTATAGAAAAAGAAGATTCTTTCATTCCACAGATGGTAGAACAAAATGCTTACTAATGTAGTATCTCAAAGGACTTGGATACATATAACATCAGATAAGATTTACACTATAAACTCATTCAACACATCCTCCAATTTGAAACAAAACATACTTCTCTCCATCTCCAGATCATGTAAGAATTTCCCTGCTACTTACAAAATCTTTCACAAACTCTAAAAGAGTTATGGGTGGAAGATAAGTCACAGCCATCAGAAATGAATCTGGACTTAGATTCCCAATGTTTCAGCTCCTCTGCTACTTGGCCAGCATACTGCACTCACACAATCCAAGAACCACTGAACTCTTTAGAGCACCAGCTTAATCAAGCCCAGTTCTCTGTCCTCAGTATTGCTTGATGTCAGGGAACATGCTCCTTGGATCTGTGAGGCCCTAAAAAGACAGGTAAGCACTGTCCCTCCTCAGCAGTTGCTGGGAGTGACACACAAGATACACTTTTCTCTTTCATTTCACTCTTATTTAAGAAATCACCAGCACATTTATCCACCTCTCTTCTGCAATAAAACCACTGTGACCCACTTGCCTTTGCTTCTCTACAACACCTGCAGAAAAAGCAAATGTGCACCTCTTCACCCACTGCACTTCCCAATCTGGCAGAGAAACAAGATTAATTTCATTTTGTTTAAATTGATATGCAAAGCTCAGAGCTGCAGAACTTGAATACAAATTTAATTCTGCCAGGCACCTTCAGCAGATGACTGGGGCAGGGATTACGTGTCACCCCGACACATGTGACCAGAGTGTACCTCAGAGATCCTGGATGTGTGGCACACCCAAGATCAGAATGAGGTCCAAGCACCACAAAGACCAGAGGAAGCCACATCATCAGAAACTGGGACCCATATTTTACTATTAATGACATCAGTCTTCAACCTTTCTCTTAAAATTCAACAATTCAAAAAAATGAGAGAAGAAAAAGAAAAAATCAGCATTGTTGAAAAGAAAAGAAAACAGATAAGAGAACACTTTTAAGGACTGGGTTAAAAGAAATCTAAGAGAAGTACAGTTAATAATAACAGAAACAAAAAACTCACAAATCTGAAAATATCTACAATTTTTGTCATGTGGTATCTTACAAACTTCCAATTATCTGATTGGTCAACTGATCAAGCAATAAATTTTATGCATATTCATATGATTTGCCAATTCTTCTTGAATTTATAATAACCACATATACCATAAAAACACAGTTTCAAATGGCTTGGCCTTTATTTTAGTGTTCCTAAATCAATCTTCTAGTTCACATTTGGAGTGCAAACAGGTAAGCCAACATGTATGCTGAGTTCAAAGCAGAGTTTTGACACAACAAAACTGAATCTGGAAACGGAAAAGCTCCTCTAATAGTCAGTGTCATTCGCAGATAAAGAAGTTATTTTGCGATTTAGAAAGCTCTTTGATCTTCTTCTTACACTAAACATTTAGCAACTCCTTTTAAGTGCATCATACTACTTTTTGGAAAGAAGTGCCAGTGTATGTTCTTCCATTGATAATCTGCTATGAATGTGCTAATGTATTTCACCCATATTACTTCCCCAAATAAAATGTTAAGAGTGAAATACAAACATTGTACTCAAAGCATGTGTATAAAGTTTGAGTTCTATTATTTATTTTTAAAAAGGCTTCAGTATATCATAGAAGTAAATACAAACTTTCAGATTACAGTATTTCTAAAAACTGCAAGAATCTAGAAGTAAGGCTGTGAAGTACGACTAGGGCAGCTACGGCACTTTGTAATTGATAATAGCGCACATGAATCTCTGACACAAGTATGGCCTAATTTCAATCGATCATCTGATAGGAAATGACCTCTGGATTCTTTGTATGCTGGAAAGAGGCAAGGACAGATTCCTCCCAGCTTCCATTTCAGTAACAAAACAAAACAAAACAAAAAAGGTTCTTCTGCTAAATTGAAGTAGTCAATACGCAAAATTCACAACGAAACATTACCAGTCAGTATGGGAATAATTCGGTATATAACATTCCTTTTTTAACTCTTAACTGGTCAAGGGATCTTCTCAGGACAAGCAAAGAAAGTCTCAAAACACTTTCAGCATCTTTGATCATGCCTAATTCCTCTGTCACTAATGAAGAAAAGTTGGGAAACAGTCCTAAAATAGTTAGCAAACGGAATTGTATAACACAGTAGTATTTTCATACACAGAAAATAGCAGAGAACAAACCATTTCCAGCTTTGTCTACATTAGGCTTTAGTGCTTTTTTATGTAACTACTGTGAACATCAGTTCATCTTGAGTCAGGGTGAAAAACAAGACACCAGGGAAGGCACATTTACTGCCAGACTTTATATACATCCCCTACACCAGGGTTCAGCAGCACTGTCTAAAGCATCACTTGATGCCTCAAGCCTCCATTAGAAAACTTTCCACCTTTTCCACTATGTTGGAACCAAACTACAACAGAAATCCAACAAATGAATTCTTAGAAAAATTGTTAACCAGCAATACCATTTCTAAATGTAAGCCCTACTCAACTTCACCAGGCAATCCATCTCTTAAAAAAAATTAAATTCATCAAGCTTCCTGTGTATATGAAAAGGAGGAGGCAGAAGTACAGAAAACAAGTAGCATGTAATACAATTCTTGACAGAAAAACCTGGACAGTCCTAGCAGAGCTTACCAGAAAGCTGCTGGACCTTGCGTGTATTCCCTTAAACAACTGATGCTAGGGTGACCCCACTGATTCATAGGTAAGTTTGTAGCTTCAGCTGCCATCAAAAACTCAGAGATATAAGTAATATTAACAATATTAACATGTATAGCAAACAAGACAAAGATATTTATGCGTTCTATATACAACATAGAGGCAAAATATAGACAGTACAGCTATTAGCACTATCTGCAAGTAATTCCATATGAAAGCTGGTTGCTACTCAGTAACATAGAGACAAACAAAAAACCAGTGCAAGTGGAAATCCAGCACTGAAGTCCATGTTTTCCTTTGCCCAATGTACATCAGGGACAAAATATGTGAAAAGTTCAATGTATCAACACCAAAACTTCAAAACATAACATATTGTCAGACTGCCACATATAGACATTTCCAAATTATCAAATTTCACATGAAAACAAAACAATGTTAAAGTTTCCTGAAGCTCTCTTTTCCCTGGCCTTCATAATTGACACAACTATTGCCTTAGCTTATGCTCAGACTGAAGACATCACACAAGCTATTCAGAGAGCACTCCAGTTCCACACTTCCTAAAACACAAAGCATCTACAGGTTGTGAATCCACACCTGTTTTTCACATAGTTTATCACCTTTTTTTTACCTTTTTTTTTACTCTAACAGAACTATGCCTGTGCAAATTCCAACTGACTGGACTTGCTTCTTTATGTCCCCTCTCACTTGAACAGATCTGGGTGAAAGAATTGGGAAGGAACAATTTATCCTGCGTTGACACCCGTAAGCTCCTGGCCATGCACTGTTTGCCTTCAACCTATGTTTTTAAATTAATTAGATTTCTCTAGTAACTGCCTTTAAAATAGTTTAAGTGACACTTTATGGATTTCCTCTACCATTCGTTTTAAGCCTATTTGATGCTGGTGTACTACTTGGATGTTATTTCTGAAAAATAAATACCAATATTACCCATCTCTGCTTATCTCCTGCAGCAATACAACAGTAATATAATTTCTGATGTAATAATCCAGTAATAAACCAGACTGGAATTATTCAGTGAAAGAATACATATAAACTCACCTTAAAAGTATTTCTCCTATTCCACGTGTCTGCTATGGCAATATGAATAATAGCATTCCTAAATATCCCAAACTCCACATCTATATGATCACTTCATAAGGTGAAAGAAAACATCATAAAGCATAAACACGAAACAAACACCTGTCAAAGACAAAAGCACCGAGTGCAGTATTCCATTAATCCCAATGAGAATGTTCTGGGATGTCATGCAATGTCTTCCAATTTTCCCTAGAAACTAACCTTTAAAAGAATGACATAGTCTCATACCCTAGGTATGACACTCACACTCATTCCTTCCCACAAAAACTAGCTGAGAATTACAGTCATCAAGATTTAACAGAAAAACTTAAAATCTACAAATGTTCAACGTCTAAAAGGAAATCTTAAGAGCTAAATTTAAAAAAAGAAAAAGTGTTAAGCTTTTGTTTCAAGTGAAACTCAGCCAAACAAACAGTAAGTAGGAAAGTACTTTACTATTTTGTAAAAATAAAGTAATTTATCCCTATAAAACAAATAATTATTCTTTACATATAAATTATATTTGTGTGCATTAAGATAATGGTCATTTACTTTTATCACACTGGTTTTCCAGTGTGCTATTCTTTTGGTAACTCTATAGCGTGTTTTGCTCTAGTCATTAGTCAAAAAAGTTGTATGAATATGCATCCGGAATTCCACTTTTCCTGAATTCCAATTCCAGTAGAAACTACTATGTCAGTGAAGGATCCTTGATATATCTTTTATAACCTCCCATCCATTTACATTAATTGATATAATTTTCCCAGTATTGCAAGATATAGCCAACACAGAAGTAAATGCTTCTAGGTTTCTATCAACTAAAAATACTTTCAGTTACTTTCCATTTACTTTCAACTATTTATTTCTTATCAATACAAAAAGCTTTGTCAACTTGGAGTATCATTGAATGGTCACATTTCTCAGTGCTTTATAGAAACAACAGGAGGGAAAACCAAGCATCTTAGTTCATGTTTCTGTTCATTTCAAAGTTCAAGTCTCCTAAAGAATCACAAATAGAACTATAAACAGGCCACCTTTCAATTTCTTTAATTTCAGCCACATTACAAAAATAAGCTAGCCTTTATGTAACACTTTCAAAGAAGCCTATGAATATACTGGTGTCTTACAACAGTGTTCTAAAAGAGATCACCAGTTCCTCAGCACATGGACTGACTGCACTGACACTAACATCCCTCAACTGATTTTCAGTCAAGCTCACTTTTATTTGGTAGATTCTCAGCCTAGTGCATCAAAAAGATTCTTCTGATCAACAAAACATGAATACACAACTTCTTCCAAAAATCTCTTTTTGCCCAACTTGTATTTAAAAGCAAAACTTCACTCTAATCCTTTAGCAAAATAATTTCCAGGTAATTTTCTAAAGATAGTATGTAAACCCAAAAACTAGCAAGCTGTTTTCTGCCAAAGCTGGCACAGCTAGTGGACAGATTACAACAGACATTAAAAGCTTATCATTCTTTGACCACAAGTCTTAATACTGCATCTTTGTTCAGTCTCTACTTTGGGTCCCTGAGACAATCCCAGTCAGACTTTACGCCAAGCTAAAAAAACTGTATTTCATCTCAGCCTTAGCCCCAGGCCTCAGATCCTGAAATGTGTGTGTGTTTGAAAGTATTTAATCCCCAGCCTCGTAACTGACTCAAAGTTAACACACAAAAATAACACCCAGTATCAGGAGTCAGCACAGCAGTTTTGGGGTGGTTTTCTTCCTTTCTCACACACTAAAGGAGGCACTATAAAGCAATGCAAATAAATCACAGTGTGTCAGAACATGGTAACTTGTTCAGAGTTGATTAGGGCTTCAATCAGAGGGAGGTTTGTTTGGAATTTTAGACCCTTCTTAAACTTCCATTTCAGATTCCCCAAACCTCTGAAGAAATTTTCAATTTTGTCTCTCTTGGGTCAAGGAGACTGATCTTCTCATTTTGCATCACATGCTGTAACTTTATAAAAAGAAGCACACTGCTGGGCTCAGACAGTAACAAAGGATTTTGATGTTTCAACCACTAAAGGTGTATCTAAATTCTGGATTCATTCCATGCAATCAAAAATGACTTCCTAATAAAAGTTAATTACAATGTTTTAAAACCTTGCCTAGTCAGTTAAATGCTGCTCAGGGAAAATAAAAGCTTTTACTCAAGTAGAGAACCTATTTTTTAATTATTATTTTACTTGTTTGTACACAGCTCCTTCCAGTTTTGCATTCAGCCTGGACCCAAAAATTGAGGGCAGTGTTATTCAGAAATTCTAATCTGACACAACCACACTTAATAAAAAGACTGATGGCATTCAGTTAACTTTTAATATCTGAACTGAGTGAAAATATGTGTAAAAATGACACCCTCTGAAAAACCTCTGTCATAAAATAATAAGGAATATCTTGTCTATAAATAAAGAAGATCGTTAACACGAAAACATAAAGTCTATCAATTTCCATCTGCTACTTGTTTCTCTGTCTGGTTAACAAGATAAAAACAATTCTTGAGCCACCCTCTGCCATAGGCTCCTATTTAGCCGTAGCATTTATGAGCAAGAAACTAACCCACCTCTGCAAAAAGTCTGACATGCCAAGAGTGCCAGTTATTCTTAGAGTGAGACATGACCACAATTTCACGTAATTAGAGATGTTATAAAACGCATCCCGCCCGCTCTCCCCATCCCCCTCCACCACTACCACCATTGCAGGAGTGACTTGTTACACATCGCGATGAGCAAGTAACATTCCCTGCCCGGGGAAAGAGCGGAGATCAGGCCATAAAAAGGGCACGAGATGCAAACAGGGATCCTCCCCTCTCCGCGCCGGCAGCCGCGGCTGCCCGGGAACAACCTCGCCCTGCCCCGCGCAGGCACACGGGGCGTCCCGGGGGGAGCAAGAGCTCCTTCCCCATCTCTGGAATCGCCGGCGCGGGGAGAAAGGTGCCCCGGGCGAAGGGGTCACCCAGTCCGGACGCCCGGGAAAGGAGGGGGAATGGCGGGGTGGGGGCTCGGAGGACTAGGGCGGCCGCCGGGGAAGGCTGGGGGGCGACGGCTGCCTTCCCCTTGGTGGCGTGCGGAGGACAAGGGCGGCAGGGTGAGGGGGCACCCGGAGCCCGCAGGCCCAGGGCGCTGCCGGCGATACGGCGGCTCTACCGAGGCGCCGGAGCCCTCCCCGCCCGCCCGCCCGCCCGCGCGGCCTCGCTGCGGGTGGCAGGTGCCTGGGGAGTGGGATACCCCGGCCTCTCGGGCCCGGGGGCGGCAGGCCGGACGCCGCTCACTCACCTCGGGAGGCAGCAGGCGCCGCCGGGCCTGCATGGCGAGGGGGATCTCCCGGGTCCTGCCCCGGGAGCGCTGAGGGCCGGCGCGCC
>WBMZ01017545.1:0-14877 GCA_013400975.1 Atrichornis clamosus | reverse complement strand
AAAATAATAATATAATAAAATAAATATAAAATACACAAGTTTTTAAAAGTCAGCATGTGCTGGAAAGTATTTTTCCCCCTCCTGGAGCTGAGCAGGAGGGAACAACTCATTTACCATTCCAAAAGATCCACACCAAACTCCTTTGTTGTTTGGAAGGAAAAGGAGAAGAGACAGGAGGATTTAAAGATAATGGTTTGCTGCCATGAGCCAATTTGTTCTGCTTTCACAGAACAAGAACCCTTAAGCTGAGTAAATAGAGTTTTGTGGCCTACAGCTCTCCTGCCCTTGGCTCCTCTGACCCAGGCTCTAAGGATTTGCCAACTTTCCTGCTCTCCGTGTTCACAAGGAATGGGTGGTGAGGCTTAGGGAATTATCTGTATTCATTATCTTTTTAATCCCTTTGTTATCTGATGTTTTAAAGAGATTTTCAAGATTTATGGGAGGATAACCATCCCAGGGAAAGGGCCATGGTATTAAATGACAGGTTCATAAAATCATAGAATGGTTTGGGTGGGAACAGACCTTAAAGCTCATCTCATTCCATCCCCTGCCATGGGCAGGGACACTTTCCACTAGACCAGGTTGCTCCAAGCCCTGTCCAACCTGGCCTGGCACACTGCCAGGGATGGGGCAGCCATAGAATATCCACAGAATCCAGAACATTTGAAATAACAGATGTTGAAATATATTTCTTACTAAAAGAGCTGCCAAAACCCGGTATCTCAGAAAAGCAGTTTTATTATGAATTGCTGGATTCAATCTAAGGAAGAGACTGCATAATTAAAACTATCTAAAATAGGAAGATAGAGTTAAACTGTACATTAATTTTTAATTTGAATTTTAGATATTCTTCAAGTAATTTTGGTATTTGTCCTTGTTTATACTGCAGTCTGAGAATTAGCCAGATGAGTCAGGGAAAAGCCAAAAGAGCCCCCAGCCAGGGAGGCCATTTATCAGCTCTCCACTGATGTCTTCATCTTCCATTTTTTCATTTTCATATTAAGAAAATTTAAGAATCAATCTTAACTGGGGTGACTGCCCTAGGAATGATTTGCAGGAGATGCAAATGCTGTGTGATCCTGCAGTGTGTGTTTGGAATTCCAAACACAACCCATCATTCTCACTCGGAGCACACGTGTAGTGTCTGCCTTACCCAGAGGAGCCCGAGCACCTCCCGTTACCAGCCAAAATTCCCAGTTACAACTCATTGCAGCTTTTCTTTGCTGTGTGCAGCCTGGTGAGGGCTGTTCCAGCTGCAAGAGCCTCACCTGTACACCACGGCAGGGATGCGCTTCCAGGAGCGGAAGCTGGCCACGCTCTCCAGCTCCTTATCCGTGATCCAGGCGGGAACGATGATCTCCTGGGGGTAACTGCCACACAGCCTGGGAGGGAAGGGGTGCACAGTAAGGGATATGGAGCAGCTCCACACTTCCTGAACATAAAGGAGCAGTGGAGGAACCCGATGTTCCTTTTGCTAACTCCTGCTTCCCTGTATGTTAAGAAATTTCCCCTTCTCCAGCATTAAATACAGAGGGATTTCTGTATTTCTCCTTCCCTCGACTTTCAGGGACCAAGGCAGAGCTTCCTGTTGCAGGGACACCAACTACCAGCTGTAAGTCATTATTGTGCACAGGCAGAGAAAGGAAACTGTTCCATCACAAAGTGTTCCAGCTGGTTTTGCTCTGAGCTGGATCAGGGATCAGCCAGAACACCCTGTCCCACCAGCTGGGAATCACAGAGCACCTTCCTCTGCTCCAGAGCCTAAAGGGAACTTTTGTCTGCACTTTCAGCATCTCAGAAAATATTTTCTCTTATTTATTCATCTACAAACTTAACTCTTCCAAACCTGTTTGGGTTTTTTGTAATACACGTCTTTGTAGTAAGTTCGAGATTAAGACACAATTTAAAAAATGTTTTTAAAAGTTCAAACTCCACTCTTTGCTCACTTCAGATCTCCCTTAGCACATTTATTCTCTAAGAAATCCTCCAGCCAGCACACCAAAATCTGGTATTTCCAAGCCTAAAAAATTATAGCAGCTAATAAAACAGTAAATAATTAAAAGCACATTTTTTTCTATAACCCAACAAAAAAATTGTAATTCTGATTTCCCTTCTTAGAAACTGTAGAACTTTTAAAAAGTTTCAGTAATTGAGTGCTTTCAGATGCCATTTGGCTGAGAATGAGCAGTCCCCTCACTCACTTGTACTTCTCATTGATGTTGGAGATCCTCCAGGCATTGTTCATATCAAACCCCATCCGTTCCACTTCGTTTTTAAACCTAGAAGTTACATGTTCTCCTGGGGACCAAGAGCAGAGAGGGAAAATTAATAGGAAATAAGGAATTAAGACTTCTACTTTGCAAAACAGTTAGGGAAAAACAGCACATCCCTCAGTCCAAACCCAGCACCTGCATTTCACAGCCTGATTTTGACAATTGCGCTGATGGCTCTCCCTGGCCAACCCTCCAGAAATGCCAAAGTTTTTATCTGGAAATTCATATAAAAAATAATGCTGCAGACCAGAACCAAGGCCATCAGCAAAGGAGCTGAGATCCATCAGCAATCCTAGTGGGACTGTGGGAAGTTCAGAAGAATTTTGTATCAATGAGAAGAATGTGAAGCTCTGGTGAAAGGGGAAGATCTGGAATGTGCTCTGGAACGTGGGCAATCCATTGAATATGCATTTCCAGCCCCAGGTTTCCTGTATGGCTGGAGGCAAGTCCTGTCATTTATCCTGCAGTTCAGTTTTCCATTGTAAATTGGACATTATTTCTCCGTGAGTCATGTGGAGATAGGAAGGTAAAATGCATAAATGATTGTTTGACACAAGGATCAGTCACAAGAGCCTCACAAATTCCTGGATTAGTATATTAAAGGAAGTGGAATGAGCCCCATTTATTTCCAAGACACTTTGTTTTAAAGTCTCAAAATACAATTGAAAAATATACAATGGCAATAAAGAATGAGAAGGCAGAAAGTCTCGAAAATGAGACAAAATTTCCAGGTTTTCAGGGCTAAGAAAAGTGCTAAATTTAATGAGCATGTGAGCAACACTAGATAAGTGATTCTGAAAGTCCATCCATTGCTTGTCTCTTTAAATTACTGTATCATTACATCCTGAGGCAGAGCAGCACCCAAGGGGGGAAAAATCTGCTGAAAAATTAATGCTTTAAGTATTACATCTCTCCATTAAATATTTTAGAAAACCCTTAAAGTCTTTCAATCCCCCAGATATCTGTAGATACACATTTAACTCCAAGATGTCAATGTACAAGTCTGAAACAATTTTTAATGCCATGTTACAGAACAATTAGAGATCAATATAAATAGGTAAATTAAGAATAAAGGCAGCAATCTAATTACAGGACTTAATTAGCTATAGTGTTATGCAGATCCTTTGTCAAGAGCAGAGGTGAAACTTGGACAACACATTCCAGCCAGGAAATAGCCTCGGTCAGGTTTGTCCTCAGTAGTGACTTTTTTAATTTAAAAATCCCACAAATCCTTTTACTGAAGCACTGCAAAACTGAGGATGGGCTTCACCATCAGCTGCTCCTTAAAACTTGGGATACATCCTTAAATATTTTTTTGGATAGCAAATGAGAATACTGGAAATATCCCAAATCAGTGCTGCACAGCCCTGGTGGGTTTTAAGAGAAACACATAAAACTACATGAAAATGAAATATTCTCTTTGATTTCTCCCTCTTAATTTTTAGCTACTGTGAAGCCACAGGTTTTCCTCTGAAAAATGAAATCCCAGCCTTAACATTTTGTCCATTCCTCCTGAACTGCTGGTATTTTAAGAGGCACTTTGAGCCAACATTGATAATGTTTAGAAGCATCCCAATCCACTCTCAAAATCCCAGGAAAAGCAAGCTAGACATTTTGTGGGCTTGTGCTTCCTTTTAAAGCTGACCCTGTGAGCCCCAGCCTGTGTCTCTGTTACAGACACTGCTAACATATTTTTCCCACAAAATGTGTTATGCTGACACTTAGATGGATTCTGAAGCACTTTAGTACTTTTTTCTGTATCTACCAAATAATGGGCTCCTTGGACATGAAAGAGAAATGACAATGTCTTGGGATTGACTTCTTCAACTACATTCACACTGATTTATTTCAACTGTAATTCAATTTTTGGAAGAATAGCTACCCTCAGCAACAGGCAGCTACAGGGGATAAAGTTATGTTAAAGAAAATTATGTGATAAGCAAAGCTGCAGGAAAAAATTTGATTAGTAGAAGTTAATAAAAAGGAAAACGTTGCTTCTTATCTCTGGAAGTGTCCAAGGCCAGGCTGGACTTGGAGTAATTTAGTGGAAGGTGTCCCTGCCCATGGCAGAGGGGGGGAATGATCCAAATCACTCCATGGTTCCATGATTATCCTAACCTAGCATTAAACTGAAGTCCCTCTGTTTTGGTGAGGAAGAGCAGACTCAGCAAGCCTTCGTAAGTCTGTTACCTCCCATTTCCCCAATTTAGTTAGGAGGGAAAAGACCTGGGAGTAAAACTCTGCTCTGAGGAGTTTTTTGGCATTTTCCAGAAGTTGCTAAGGAAGTGTGTGAACAGGAACAGAGCAGGAACAGGAACAGGGCCAGGAGCTCCTCCTCCCTCCTCCTGTGTGATCCCTGCTCCCTGCTCTTCCCTGGGCACCACAAACATGGGAGACTGTGCCCAGCTCCAGAGCAACTTCAGCAACAAGGAGAGAACCCCAGGAACATCCCTCAGCCTGGTAACTGGGACACTTCCCTGGGGCAGTGAATTGTGAGTGACAGGACATCGCAGAGGGCCTGGAAATCAGATTTCTTACACTCCAACGAGTGTTACAACCACCAGCACGCCAAGTTTTAGCTTTTATTTACTTGGGGGCTTCTAAAGCTGTCCAGCAGGGATGGTATTTCACTAGGACAGGTCACTGCCTGTGGCTGTGAATGAACCTCAGGAGTTCTGTCTTCTCCTTCCCCTCCTGCTCCCCAACATCCACGTTGGAGAGCACATTCCAAGCAGTTCCAAACAACATGGCACAATCTACACTAAATGGTTTACACTGGAAGTTGCTGCCGTGGTGAACAAAATGCTGCTTTTACACCTGACTGACCAAATCAAAGCCACGCCAATCATTTCCTGGGGATATCCAGGTGCTGCTGTGGTGATCCCCAAGGTGTTCCCACGTACCTGGCCGACACAGATCCCCGTGCTGCTCCTTTTCACTGGCGTACACCTCCATGCACCAGGCGTGGTAGGCGAAGGAGAACAGGTCCTCTATCTTGGACGGGGGGCGGATGGCATTGTTCAGCCTCTTCAGCCAGTCCTGGCACTGCTCAAAGGTGGAAAACTGACACCTGTCCCAGAAACAAACATTTGGGGGGGGATTTTCAGACAGAGATGTCACACTGGGAGATGACAGGCTGAGCATGAAAAGCTCCGTGAGAGCACAAAGGAAGAATAACTAACTTATTGACAACTTAGTTCTGCTGCCATGTGCATTCTAATGGGAAGTAAGATGAAGCCTCTGGATATTAGTAAAGAAACACACTTAGGGAGTCAGGATTGACTGGGCAGGAAAGTTCTGTGACTGTGAATAACCAGGGTGTGCCCTGCCAGGAATGAGCGGGACATTTTTCCACGTGTAAACTATGAAACCAAGGAAAGATCACTGAGGTCAAGGACAGGAATGTGTTACAGCCCCTTCTGACTGCTGGATTCAGGTGGAAACTTAGAAAATTATCACAAACATAATCCATACATTATCACTATAACCACAGTCCTGTAAACAGGAACAGGCTGGGAGAGCTGGGGGTGTTCACCTGGAAAAGAGAAGGATCTGGGGAGACCTTAAAGCCCCTTCCAGTGCCTAAAGGGGCTCCAGGAGAGCTGGAGAGGGACTTGGGACAAGGGATGGAGGGACAGGACACAGGGAATGGCTTCCCCCTGCCAGAGGGCAGGGTTAGATGGGATATTGGGAAGGAATTGTTCCCTGTGAGGGTGGGCAGGCCCTGGCACAGGGTGCCCAGAGCAGCTGTGGCTGCCACTGGATCCCTGGAAGTGTCCAAGGCCAGGCTGGCTGGGGCTTAGAGCACCCTGGGATAGTGGGAGGTGTCCCTGCCCACGGCAGGGGGTGGGATGAGATGGGTTTTAAGGTGCCTTCCAAACCCTTATCTTTCTGGCTTTGTTGGGAAGCACAAACAGAGCTTTGCCCAACGTTACAGACTAAACAAGAATATTCCCTGCACAGGAAAAACTAATCTTCAAAGCAGTGCATTAAAATTCCATTAGCTTTCCTTTTCAAAGAGGATTCCTGGACTCTTTAGAGCAAAAAGGTGGAAATAAATCCGTGATTTATTTTACTCTGACCGTTTTCTTCAAGATGTTACAGTTATGAAATATTTCCTGAGGATTCACACCGGGCTCAGCCGCAGTCCAGCCGTGCTGCTGGTTAAGGATGGCATCTGTGTTCCCTCAGGGCACATTTATCACCCCTACCTGCAAAGAGCTCAGAGCCACTCAGTGGAAGGAAAAAGCCACATCCAACATCTCCAAGGAGTAGTGAGGAACTGTAGCCTGAGGTGTTTATTTATCTCCCATCACTGACTATAAAGCAAGCCCAGACTGCTGGCTTAGACTGGGAAATTCTCTGTTAAATATCCACACTCAGACAAGATACATCTCACCCCTACATTCTTTCTAAATTCTTTTGAAATTAGTGGTGCAAATAACAAGTACTGTCTTCACTATTTGTACTCAAAATCCAAACTTTGAGTGCAAATAACAAGTACTGTCTTCACTATTTGTACTCAAAATCCAAACTTTGCTCATGAAAAAGAACATGAACATGTCCTAAACCTGCTGCCTCAGCCCTAAACTTCACCATCTCCCAGTGCCACCAAATCCTCAGTCTTGGAGATGCAATTTTGAAAGAAAATTGATAAGGAAGGCAAAAATACAAATAATTTGTATTCATTCTACAACTGAAGGGAAATAACAAATTAATGTAGAGAGGAAGGGTGACTTTCTTAAATGTCAAGAGCTACAAGTGAAGAGGAAGTTAAACATTGAATTCAAATAAAACTAAATATTACTTCTAAAGCAAAATCAGTCCTGGTGAAAAAACAGCCTTTCAGGAAGCAGCTGACCTGTTAAACATTCTGAGTGCTCAGAGATGGCTGGGGCTCCTTTCATTACACAAAAGGTACTGCCAGCAAACATTTAATCAAAAAGAAATGTTCCTTTCTTCTTAATTAAAGTTCATAGATCAAAATTAATTCTTGCAGCAGAAAAGTGGAAAAAAAAAAAAAACAACAACTAGGTGCAGCTCAGGCTGGGCAGCTCAGAGAGTCCTGGCTTAGGCTCTGGAACCTGTGGAAAAACAGGAGTAACTGCTGGCTGCACACCTGGATTTACCACCTTCCCTCATTTTCTCTTCCCTTATTCCCTCACTTTCTTTTCCAAAAGGTTACCATGACTTAGGATAGTGACTGGACTCTCACAGATGTTGAAAATGCAGGGTGGTTGAAGCCTCCAAACCCCAAATCTTCATTAAACACATTTCCAAACAGTTTGTGCCAGCGGTTTTATCTACTTCTGGATTTATTGATATGGAGATACTGATATATCTGTAATATATTGAAGCAATATATTTTAACTGATTGTAAGGCAGGGAAAACACAGTGAGACTAAAATTAATTTCAGAATAAAAGATCAGCCACGTGGGCTCAGACCAAGGTTTGCTGCTGTCCTGTATCACAACAAACAGCCCACCTTGCATAAAAATCAGACAAAATAAAAACATTTTGAGGGAAATCAAGTTAAAAAAAATCCATTTCCTTCAAACATCACAGCTGCCCATGGCACAAAGCAAATTCCTCCTCTTCCCACACTGAGCCTCTCCTACCTGATAACCTTGCAGTCCTTGCAGGTCAAATGAAGCTGGAATATATCCCGGCACTCCACACTCTCTATGAGCTGCAATGGAACCTGCAATTAAACACAGCAGATTATTTTATTTCAACAGCAGCAACAGCAACTTCTTTGCCTATCTCACAAGAATTTCTTGTAGGAATACGTGGAGTCTGATGAGAGGAAAACAAAGGAATCCAAGTGGAATTACTTCAGCAGCTCTGAAGTTTGGTACCGTGTATTTATGTTCCCGCTCCAGTTCTGTGTAGTCCAAAATCCCTTAAGGGATCCCATGGAAACAGCTGGAAAGGCTGCAGGAAAGGCGGCAGAAACCCAAGCTCCTCTCTCACGGAAGCAGCTTTCTCTCTTATAGATCCAAATTTAGGAATCTTAATATAATTTTAGCTGCTGGTGTCCAAAAGGAACTGCTAAGCAAGATCCCCCCTAACAGACTGCTGCAGTCTGGATGCTTTCCTATGGAAATATCCTGTATTTCTTCTTCAGGGAAAAACCATTTGGCCTGTTTAGATCAACACTCGTGATTGAAGTAGCTGAATTTAGAGTAATAATGTTGAATGTTTCACATTTAAAGTGCAGTTATATGCACTTCTGTTTGCTGGCATGTTTAACCAGCTGCAGGTTGATCAGGCAGCACAGGAGAGCACACGGAAGTACCTCTAAAGATGAGAGGAAACCACAAGATGAAAATATTAGTTTTAAAGTATATTTTTGGACCTTTACCTGAGATAGGCAAATATACATTATTGTCTTAAATGAACAGAAGTCATAAATCACTGTCTAAATTTAGCTAATACCTATAATAAATATGAAGCACAAATTTGTTTGAATTGTTTATTAGATTATATGAACATTGCACAAGGCAACAAAACCTGTCATCCTGTAAGAACACTCCAATATTCTGATTTTTGCCATCACAGGACTATGATCCAGCAGTTTAAGTCTGGCTTGGGGCTTACAGGGGGGGTTGTAAGAGCCTGCCCTGCCAGGCCCTTTCCATACGGTTGGGCAAGTCCTTGAGGGTCACCTCCAATCAAGGATCTGGGATAAGGAATCAGGACAGTGTCTTCTCAGGCACCACAAAGTACCTGATTTTGGTGGAATGAAAAAAACCAAATGAACTAAAACCAGCAGGCAAGGAAAAGAGGTGTCTCAAAAATACAAACCAGGGGAAAATTTATTGCAAGCAGGGAGATGCCTGGAGCAAGCTCATGGCAAAAGCTGTGCCCAGGAGAGGGATGAGAACTCTCCTGTCCCTGGGGAAGGCAGTCACAGCTCAGGGCAGCACCACAGTCAGGGCCCAGAGGGTTCTCAAATCATTGCCCAGAGCTCCCAACGCCCAGACACAACAGACAGGGATTTTTTAATGCTCAGCCTTTCCCTCGCTCATGTCAGACCACAACCAAGAGGTTTGGAGCTGCAGAGCCACCAAGCCTCACCTGCTGTGCCCAGCAAGGCTGGCACAGGGGAGTTACTCAGCTCCTTGTGTAACTGGACATTAAACAGCAGAACATCCATGCACAAGACTTGGCAAGAGGGTGTCTGACTCCATGGCCTAAGTCTGGATTTTCAAATAAAGCTGGAACCTGAATTTGTGTCTGTTTTCACTCCTGTCACCAGCTGAGATGTGAGACAGGCAAATATAACTGGTGACAGGAAGGGGCCATGAAACGAGGAACCCCTCCTGTGAGAGAGGCCCCTCTTTGCCATCGCTGAGCTCACCCTGACTGGGGGTGACTCTACTGAAGGAGCAGAGGACTGAAACACAGCACAGACCACCCCAGGTGTGCTGTTCCACAGCTGATCCTTGCTTTTCACCTTTCAATCCTTCCATGCCTCTTCCTGCTTGATTCCAGTCTGCCAGGCAGGTAAAGTGTCAGAGTTTTGTCTGATAAATGGACAGGAAAGGAGCTCAGACTGGAGAATCTTCCAGTCCTTTTTCACAACTGGACAACCTCACATATACCTAATAATAATTATCCAGAAGAATTTCTTCATGGAAAGGGTTGTTAAACACTGGCAGGGGCTGCCCAGGGAGGTGGTGGAGTTCCCATCCCTGGAGGTGTCCACGGAAGGCCTGGACGTGGCACTCAGTGCTCTAGGCTGGGGACGAGGTGGGGATTGGGCACAGGTTGGACTCGATCTTGGAAATATTTTCCAACTTAAATAATTCTGCAATAAGTTATTTAAATTTACCACTGTCTTAAATGGCACCAACATGGAAAGTAAAGTACCTTTCCCCACTGAGTTAAGACTCCAGACTTGCTTATTTAGTCCAGTGCTGCTTTGTCTGTTAGTATCTTTTTCTTCCCAAGCCCTCTTTGATTCCCTCTTTCCCATGTCCATCTTCATCTAAGCAGTTCTCCACCTTTTCTCTTCTCCTGGCAGTCTGCTGGTGGCTGCTCTTCCTCCTGTCAGCACTCTAACGACATACTAATTCTTCTCCTCCTGCATGATTTTTAAATTCCTTTATTTCAGAGTCACTCTGTGTTCCCTGCCCTTTCCATGTGCCCTCTGCTCCCCCGCCATCCCTTCTCCTCCGACAGCCCACCACTGATTTCCTCACAATCTGCAGGTTTTTCTTCAGGACAACCTTCACATTAATCTTTTTAATTTTCCTTCCCAGTCATAAAAATCTGTCCTCTGATCCTCTTGTGTTTTCAATCTCCTTCCTGGCCATTATTCTTCCCCCAGTAAAGCTCTGCAGAATTATCTCCCGTCATTCCCTCCCTCTCCTGATAACCTTCCCTTCCCTTCCCATCTTTCAGGCTGTACCAGTCCGACACCCAGAGCCTGTTCTTGGAAAAGCCATCAATTCTATCTGCAGGCTCTTCACTCCTAATAATGGCATGGAAACCAAGCAGGGAGAAGCAATCATTTTTGCTTTTAGAAGAATAAACATGCATTGTTATCTGAGGCAAATTACATCCCATTATAGGGAGTACAGGAGCATCCTGCTCCTGCAGTATCTCCTGACTGTCTCTTATTTAAAATTATCTCATTTTAAATAACAGCAACATTCTACAACTCAAACTTTTTATTTTTGAGGGGTTTTTTTAATGATTTTGATGACTGTAACTGTCTGTTATCTAAGAGCAGTACAAGATATATTTAGAGAATTACAGTTTTGTAGTTAGAAAAAGCACAAGTTACATTTTCAGTGCTGAAACAACCACCCCACGGCTCAATCCATGCCCACAATTCCCAGTGGGATGCAGAGGACCACAGACAGGCTGCTGTAAGCACAACTGACTCTGCTATAGACCCTCCCCTGTCCCCATTCGGCCCAAACCTCTCCAGGACCTCCCACTGCACCAGGGTCCAGGAGCTGTAATTGGGATTTATTTCCTCCTTGTTTTCCCAGCTCAGGGCTGAAATAAAGTCAGGGTTATGTTACGGGCTGGGGACTTCAAAAAGCACAAGGCCAAGGCTGGGTGCTGGATGTCCTGGAATGTGGGATGAGGAGGCACATGGAGCCACTGAGGGTGCAAGGACAGCTCTGAAAGGCTCCAAGGTGGAGGGAGTTGAACCCTCCAGGGTCACAGAACCTACAAGGTGTGTCTGAAGCAAATTTTGCTTTTAATTACAGCTAATGACACTTTGGGTTTGTCTTGAAGGAGACATCTGAGCCCCTCCTGCTCTCGCAGTTATTGTGCTCTGAGTGTGAAGAATTTGGGCAGCAGGACCTGAGCACAAGACAAGGATTATGCCACTCTCCAGCAGGGATTGACCACAACAGCTATGAACATAAGGAATATCCCCATCCAACCATTTTTCCAGTAAAGGCCAAGCAAGGGAAAGCTCACACTAAAACTCACCTCCTCACCAAGACTGAAATCCTCCCCTCACCATGACTTTTTTTTGGTACAGTGTCCAAAATCCACCATCGGAAAGAGATTCCATGCAATCCATGCTTTCATGAACTCCACTAAAATGTTAATTCTCCCATCAATGCAATTAGCTTACAGGGAGAAAAGTGATTAGACAGAAACACTCACCAGCTGCAAAGTGTGACGTTTTCTTAAGGAATCAATAGAGATGGGCCTGGGAACCAAACCTCCCATGTGCACTGAGAGATCCCTGTTGAGTCTGCACTTTTATCCCATGGATAAATGTAAGTCAACACTCCTGAATGTCATAATCCCCCCAATTTATGCATGGTCTGTGGGACCTTTTGTTTTTGCATTTGAAACACCATGTTCCTATTAGCACCGAGATCTAGGAAATGATCCATGGGAAAGAGTTCCGCACACAGCCCTTTTCTGCACTGCTACAATGGGAACATTAACAACTTTGAATGGATTTCTGTCCCAGCCCAGGTGATCTGGAGCTCTGTGCTGCTCACTGAGGTGTCACAGCACCATTCTGACAGCCAGACTAGGGAATTGCAACCAGCAAAGAGGGAAAAACCAAAGAGCAGGAACGAAATTTTAACCGGATTCCACTCCCTTCACGCAGGAGCTGATGTGCCTACTGCTTCCTTGGGATTTTGGGAATATCCTCCTTCAAGAGGAGATGCCAGCATGGAACTGCTGCATATCCAGACACAGGGAAGCAATTTGTTTTACAAGTTCTATAACACAGATATTTGCTAAGAATCTTCTTTCTTACACAGAAATACTTGAGGTGAGCAGGTCCTTGGTGTGACTGGGCTCTGCCAGGATAGGGATTCTTCTTTTACTGTTTGGAAATCATTCCAAACAAAAAAAACCTCCAATACCTAACATTAGGACATACTTATATGTTTTTAAAAGAATTTCTTACAGGTATTTGCTGAACAGCTGCTGTGATATAAAAACAGCAGGGAAGAATCAAAATGAACTCAATCAAAAATTACTCAGTGAAGATTTAAGTTACAAAATCACCATCTGATCAAGAATTTTGATCAACAACAACCAAAAGGATTATTCCTCCCAAATTTAACACTTTAAGTATGGTTCTTAATTATTGCAAGAATGTTTTATCCTTAAAGATATTCCAAGCCCTCTCTGCCCTGAATTTCAGGAGAGTTCATATTAAGTTATTAGAGATGCTCATACAAGGTTACAAAGAATGATTTATATTCTGCTCTACCTCATACACTAATTGATTATTTCTGGTTAATGATGCTGATGATAATGAGCTATCACACAGAATGAGAAGGCAGAACACTGGATGTGAAAGTCAGGGAAGCAAAATTAACATAATAATATTGACAAGCTTCTGTGGACTCTTTCCTGAACACAAACAAGGAACATAATTTGAGAAAATACCAATTCCTGCTACTGCTCAAAAATACTGAATTGACAACTCTTATAAAGTAAGATCCCCAATTATCCTAAGGACAGCGAAGACAGGAAGTGCAGTACATGCACTAATGGCTTCTCTAAGGAAGCAACTCCATCATTCCCTGGCATTCCTCAGGACAGACTCTTGATTTCCACACTGGAAGTGTAAACAACTGGTGTTGGAGCTGGTGAGACTGGTCTGTGTCAGAATTACTATCCAACTATCCAACACCCATTTAGCTGTGCCTGTGGCCAGCAGGAGGTGGAGATGGAACAATTTGAAGGAATGGACACTTGGAATAAAGCTCCTTAAAGAAATGCATCTGAAGGTGAGGTCCCACTCCTGATCTCTTACATCAATGACTGCACTCAAACCTCCCAATGCCTGGCACACACCTTCAGTGCTGGACCCACTTCCACCTTCTGAAGCTCCAAGCAAGGCACAAATCCAGTTTAGGTGCTCCAGAAACCCTTTGGAAAATCTATTATTCCTCCACTGAGCACATCCAGAGCTTGGGAACAACACGTGGTTGAGACAACCTGATGTGGAGTGACCATTAGTGAGTGATGTGACATCTCCTTACAAAACCTCACTTTCAGAGGTGCTGAGACACCTTTTGGTGCCTAAATATGTATTTATTCTCCCTGAGAAATTGGATTTGAACTTGAGAAAGAATTTTTCATTATCAGTACCCCTACAAGGGGGGACCACCACACTTTTATCCTAACTTCTGTTATTTCCATGGAGATCAGAACACCTGCACTAGCACAGCAGCCTGGACAACACTTACATTCACAACAGATTCCTTGAATTTGATGTGGAGCCTGTAGTTGGAAAGGGCAATGATGGCATCCTCTGCTCGTCCCACGTACTCCGTGCTCTCCCCGTGGAGCTCAATGAACGGCACCTTCAGAAGGGCAACAAAAATCTCATTTCAGAGACCATTTCCCAAAAATCTGCCCCTCCTGTAGCACACAACCTCCTAAAATCAAACCAACCCTGCTGAGAATTCAGCCCAGTGATTGCTGCTAAGGAGGAACATCAGGTAAGGTTGGCTCAGAGGTTAATTGCAGCCTTTTTCTTAAATGATCCCTTATTTTATGTTACTTTTCCTTAGTGTAAGTGCCTGGTCAGGGAAAGCAATGAATTTTTATGAAAAACGTCCTCACATTTTGGCAAGCAGGCTGACAAAGCCCTTGATTTACGCTCTCACTCCGTACTTAATGGAGAGTGGCATTTCCATAATGTTATTAAATTCATCCAAAAGTAGGGAAAATATCCAGGATGAATAATGTTCCCTGCTATTTCCCTAATATTCACCAAGCAAGCTCAGGTAACCAGCCTAGACTGGATCCCTAAATGCTACAAAGCTGAAGGCAGATGGATAAATCCTGCTTTTTGCTTCTTATTTCTACTGTAAATATGAAAATGCACAACAAGCTGCTGCTTTATGAAGTTAGAAAACCTGCAGTTCATTACATCATACAGGAAAATCGCCACTGGTTAATTAAAAATGTGACTTAAGCCCAGTTTAGCTGAGCTGGGTGAAAAGTGGAAATGCTCACCTTGAAAGTAATCTGGTTTTACACCAACTTAGCTTAAGTCAATTAAAATATTTTGTATTACAATGCTACAAATACCTCTTTGGTTGATATAGGAGTGTCCACATGGATGAAGCCAGGCTGGGAGAGCTG
>WBMZ01017543.1:0-19539 GCA_013400975.1 Atrichornis clamosus | reverse complement strand
CGGCGGGGGCGGCCCCGGAAGCAGCGCGGCGGTGCCATGGCGGCGGTGGCGGCAGCCCCGGCCCGTGCCCGCGGAGCCGGCCCGGTGTGGCGGCTGCGCGTGCTGTGCCAGCGCTACCAGGAGTACGTGAGGCGGCACCCAGCCGCCACGGCCCAGCTGGAGGGCACCGTGCGGGGGCTCTCCTACCTGCTGCCAGGTGCGGGAGCGGGGAGGCGGGCGCACCCTCGTCCCTCCCGTCGGGATCTGAGCCAGGGGGGATGCGGGCACCGGGGCCCAGCGGGGAGCAGAGGCTCCCCCGGCGCCGGGCACTCGCTGTAGACGCTCTTCTCCCTTCGCAGGTCGCTTCTCGGACTCGCACGCGCTGTCGGAGCTGGGTAGGTGGGCACCTGGGCCGGGGCCGGTGCTGTGCCCTTGCTCGGGTGCATGCAGGTCCGCTCCCCGGGCCCCGCTTTTCTCCATGGCTGGCTGCATCTCCCGCAGCCCAGGGGAGGAGTCTGCACGACTTGCTGCCCTCCTTCCCTCGTCCCCTGTCAGGGACAGAGACAGCAGTGCCGGTTTGGCTTGCTTTCTGTGCATCCATTCTGCGGTGTTCTCTTCCTTTTCCAGTGTACTCTGCCTCCAACCTCCTAGTGCTGTTAAACGACTGGATTCTCCGAAAGGACCTGCAGCGAAGCCTGCCCGTGGTAAGGCTGGAGTGTGTGGGAGAAAGATTTGGGACACATGCCTTCTTCCTTGCAGGAGCTCCCAGGGAATGTCTGTAGAAACCTGACAGGTCTTTGCTGTGGGCTTCTCTTTGCAGCCAGGTACAGAGAAGCCAGAGGCAACCTCTGAATGCAAGTAAAACAGCTGCCCTGCCTCATAACTCCTGGCTTGGAGGTGTGGCTGGAGCGCTCCCTGGACCACAGAAATCAGGCCTCGACTTGTGCCAGAAACTCCACTGGCTTTTTTGAGAAGCTCAGAACTTGAGCTTGGTTGAGGTGTTGGTGAATAACCGTTGTTTACACTGCAGTGGCTCTGGAGCACTGAAACTCTGATTCCATCCCTCAGACTCTTTCTTCCTTTGCATATGCTATTGAGCAAAACAAATATAAGCACCTTGTTACTATGTCTCTCTTGCATGAGCCCCAGGCTGGCTCGCAGCATTGTTAGACCCTTTGGGGAATGGGGAGGAGGGTGTTTTTTTCCAGACAAACCTCTTCTGTTACAAGCCTGCCCAGTGTGTGGATTGGGTATAGGCAGCTCCCTAGATGGAGCATCAGGCATGTAACAAACAGAAATGCAAAAGACTTGCTTCCCTGGGGGTTAAGGTTGAAGAGAATTTCAGCTGTATTATCTTTACTGATGCTTTTCAATGCGTTCAACCCTGTGGTTGACAGCAGTAGTTAAGTTCCCATGTGGAGAGCAGGGACCTAGAGTGGAAGAGCACCCACTGTCTTGGAGTTCATGCCTGAAATTTAGACTGATGCTGTATTCAGCAGACATTCACTCTGGTGTGCCTGTGGACTCTGGGTCCCCTTCCCCTACTCCAAGCATATTCCTCATCAGCTCTAACCAGAGAGGAGGTTCATCATGTCTCAGCCCTGTGATGAGGAGGAGAGGAGAGTTTTGCTGTGGAGCTCAGGCACATTGCCACGACTCAGGAGGCTATCCTGCTGTGTGAGTTGGGGTAGAAGTCAACAGAAGATAAAGATGTGGTGTTCTGCCCGTTTCTGGAGTAGTAGCCCAGTGTGATTCTGTGATGTCTCAGTCTGCCCCTGTTTGGAGGTAGACAAGTGGGCTTTTGCATAGGCTCTGGATGCAGTGGAGACACCGCGTTTTGTTTCGGGGCTGGGACTTCCAAGGCCATCTGGTGCTTATTTCCGAGGGTCTCACCAGACTGGGCTGTGCTTTTGCCCCGTTTAACTCCCAAGCTGAATCTGCATCCTGTCCCACTCCTCCCCTCTGTGTTTTGCAGTCGTTGCCCCAGCAGAAGCTGCTGACCTGGCTGAGTGTGCTAGAATGCGTGGAGGTCTTTGCAGAGATGGGGACAGCCAGGGTGTGGGGGGAGATGGGCCGGTGGACCATCATTGTCCTCATCCAGCTGGCTAAGTAAGTGCCACGGGCAGAGGGGAAGGGGCAGCGTGTGCTCAGAAAGGGGATCTGGAGGGCACTCAGTAGTACCCCAGGGAAAAGCCCACACAGGACTGAGCTGCCAGTCCCTGAGGCTGGGGGAATTTGGAGTCCCACAGTGTCTTGGATGCTGTGCCACAGAAGGGAGCACTTAAACCTCTCACCTTGTCAGTTGCTCTGAGGAAACCTGAGTGGTTTCCCTCTTCTGTGGAAGCTGTCTTTCCAGTGCAACAGGAACCCAGCTCCACAGTCTAGTATTGAGGGTTTCCACATGTCTGTTCACAGAGCCATCCTTCGTCTTCTGCTCCTGCTGTGGTACAAAGCTGGCATCCAGATGTCTCCTCCCATTGTGCCATTGAACAGGGAGCAGCAGCAGCCTCTCCACCCTCAAGGTGAGCCCATGGTGTTGTCATCACTGGCTTGGCACCTTGCTGAGCCACATGCTTTGTCCTGATGGAATTACTTATCAGAGCAGCAGCTTGTGCAGCACATGGAACCATAAGGCTTCAATACTCAAGGCTTAGGTGTGTTGACCTCTCCACTTTTTGCAGAGGATGAGTTAGCTTAGTGGCAGGATTGTCCTGCAGTCTGGAAGGAGGGGATGGAGAAGTCTAAGCCAGGAACTACTGGCTGAACTGGTGAGTCAGGCTGCATGTGCCCTGGTCTGAAGATGAGGAAAGAGGCCCTAGGCCTCAACTATGTCAGGCAGATTTACCTTTTCACCCTTTGCCTCGTCTTAGCCCCTGCAGGATGGTCTGGTTTGCACTAGATCAGCCTTTCAGTCTGCTCTTGGTGACAGCATAGGGAAGGGTGCTGCCAGCTCTGAAGCATGTTGCTTTGAAGCCTGACCCCTGTGGCTGTTTCCTTCTGCAGACATGGAAGACAACTCCTCAGGGAAGGATCAGACCTATGTTGGCAAGCGTTCCAGCCGTGTTGTGCGCTCTCTCCAGAGCAGTAAGTAACTGAGCCTGTTTTCAGCCTGAGCTCTTCTGCTCTGTGCCCTTCATGTATGATGTGGGTGTGAGCAGTAAGAGGTAGAACCTTGTATTGGGATGTATCTTGCCAGTCACTGGGCCCGCTGTGGGTGGGTGGGGATGTCAAAACAATGGGGATTCAGACACGAGCTGCAGGGCTAGCACTTAAATTGTGTTTTCCCAAGTGAGCTGTGCAACAGAGAAAACTCTTTGTCATGATTATGCTTTGAGGAGCACAGATCTTACCCCTCCCTTTGGAGGCAAGCCCTGAGGGTGCTGGTCAACCAGCAGTTGCTGTGTGTGCAGCTCTTCAAGATTACCTGTTTCACACCTTCACAGCGCAGAAAGTAGGGAAGCATGGTAGGAAGGTGTTGTGGTTTTGTCTGGGATAGAGTTAATTTTGTTCCTAGTAACTGGTATAGTGCTGAGTTTTGGGTTTAGTATGAGAATAATGTTGATAACACACTGACTGATGTTTTGGTTGTTGCTGAGTAGTGGTTACTCTAAGTCAAGGACTTTTCAGTTTCCCAGGCTCTGCCAGTGAGGAGGTGCACGAAAAGCTGGGAAGGAGCATGGTTAGGATGGGTGACCTGAACAGGCCAAAGGGATCTTCCATACCATAGAATGTCATGCCCAGTGTATTAACTGGGGATGTTGGCTGAGAGGGGCCAGTCACTGTTTGGGAATTGGATGGGCATTGGTCAGCGGGTGGTGAGCAGTTTTATTGCACATCACTTGTTTTTCTTGGGTTTTGTTATCTTCTTTTTCATGATTATTGTTGTTGTTGTTATTATTTTACTTTATTTCAATTATTATTAAACTGTTCTTATCTCAACCCAGGAGTTTTACCTCTTTCTGATTCTTCTCCCCATCGCACCGGGCAGGGGGGTGAGGTGGTTCCGGGGCCAAGCAGAGTCAGCTAGCAGTCCTGTGATACTTAGTTTCCAGCTGGAACAAAGCTTTTATTTGTGTTAGTGACCATTTTCCGCTTGTTTCAGCTCCATCCCTGCAGTCCCGGCACTGGGGGTCGCCCCAGCAGAGGGAGGAGTCGCAGAGCCGAAGAGCGGAGGAGATGAACCAGCCTCCCACTCCTCTGGGTCTCCAAGAAACCATCGCAGAATCCCTCTACATCACCCGCCCTCTGCTCCACCGTATCCTGCCCTGGCTGTGGGCGGGCTCCCGCCGCTCGCCGTGCCAGCAGAGGGTGCTGCGGGCTTGGCCCTGGGGCAGGGCAGTGCCTCGCCGGCTCCGCTCCCGGCGCGGCTCCGCTCCGGCACGCATCTCGGGACTCCTCCCCTTCTCACACTTTGATGGCTGGCCTCAGACGCTGGAGCTGTGGGTGCAAGTCCTCCAGCCTTTCTGCCCAGCACTGCCTTAGGGTGTATTCTCCTGCACTTGGCAGAGCTTTGTGGGTACCCAGGGGATCGCTTCTCTGCGTGCCTCTTAACAAGAGGCATCTCTCATCCTTTCATTCCTTGACTTTGTCTTCCTAGTATTGAGTTTAGGAGTATGGGGCCAGAGATCGTGGAAGCCCTGGCTCCTCTCAGCAGTCCTGGACATCTCGAGGTCAGTCTGACGAAGAGTGTTTGTTGATGCTTGAGGTTGGTGGTAGCACTTCCCTGTTCCCCAGTCCTGGGCAGGCCCTACTGAGAGAAATACACACAGGGGCTGATCTTTAGCTTGGAGATTGACACGTTTGCGTATCTTCTGCAACACTTACAGTGCTCTCTGTTCTGAGCTGGTGCGGTCTGCTCTGCGTGGAGCTGAGAGTGGAGGGCTTTAGAAACCTGCTTTCTTTTCCCTGCTGGCTGCTGTTGCTGTGAGTTAGCTCTCTGCCCTCCTCCTTCCAGTCTGAGCTTGCTGAGTGATCTGAAAGACCTGAACAGGCGAGAGCGAGCGGAGCTGAGGCGACGAACCATCCTGCTGCTGTACTACCTGCTGAGATCTCCTTTCTATGACCGATATTCAGAGTAAGGGGCCCTTGCTGGGCTTTTGCTGAAAATTTCCCTTTTAACTGAAATAGCATCAGGGGACTGGGTGAGTAGATCTGAAGAGGTGTGGGTGCCTGTGACCAGGTTAATCTGTGCCCTTGCGTAACAGCTGTCATTGCTGTTTGCTCAACAGCTGGGGCAGGAGATGTCCAGCTGGACTTGTTCATTCTTTCTTCCTAGGGGCAGGATCCTCCTTCTTCTGCGCTTGTTGGCTGATTATGTGCCTGGAGTTGGCTTCATTACACGTAAGTGGGTCCCACACTTAGATCCCTGTTTCTGTTTGGTGAAGAAAAATGAGGGCTGTTGGAAACACTTGTCAATTGGTTTCCAATGTGGGGAAGGAATTGGGAAGTCCCTAGAGCGGTTAGCAGTGGACCACCCTGTGTTCATGCTTTAGTCATTTTTAAATGGAAAGGAAAGGGTGAATTGCTTCTTGGCTTGATGACAGTAGTAAACCTCTGTATGCCCTGAGGCTGGAGAGCTTGGTGTCTGCCACCTAGGCCTGTTCTCCTGGGCTTCCTTTCTGCACCTCAGCTGGTGCACCAGGGCCCCATTTTGCAGCCCTCTTCTGAACTCTTTTCCTTGATCCCTAGTCTACAGTGCAGACACGAGGGGTAAATGGGTGCCTAGACGTATTGAACCAAACAGGAACCAATTGCAAATCAAAGGGCCAAACCAGGTCTGTGTTCTAGGCCTTCACCAGAGGATCCCTTTATTATAAGCCCTCTTCTCCCTTCTTCCCTGATGATGTGAATCCTTTTGTGGAGTGATTCATGGCAGTGATGTGATATTACATCAGCCTGGCATCATGGGATTGCCCTTTCTTTGTGGAGGTCACAAAGCTGGCTAGCTCAGGAGCCACTTCCTCTAGTTAGTGGTTTCAGAGAGGCTTTGGAGCCTGCATTAAGCCATGTGCTACATAAGCATTTTCTCTCTACAGCAGATGCTTCTGTGTTTGCACCTGCTCGCTCTTACCGAGTTGTCTTCCCTCTTCCCTGTCACAGCAGTGCCCTCCTGACTCTCTGCATGCAGGTTTTCCCCTTGCACATTGTAGACCCCTGTAACCACTGGAGCTTGAACATATCAGATCTGAGGGAGTGGTTGGTGTCCCCCACCATGGCTGTGCTGACCATGTTTCACACCTCTCTTGGTCTGGCTCTGATCTCTGGCCCCACATCGCAGTGTTGCCTCACATCTTGGCAAAACTAACTGTTCTTTTCTTGGGCTCATCTGAGTTGCATAAGTGGAGATTTGGGATTGTTTGGATCATAATGAGAAGGGGGGGATACCACATAGACACACAGCTTCAAATTCTTACCTTTCTACATGTGTGATCCCTCTGTTCTCTTGTTTCAGGGCCACTGATGGATTACTTGCCTGCTTGGCAGAAAATCTATTTCTATAACTGGGGCTGATGAGAAGATGATTATTCTCTGCTTAAGATCATGGCTGGACATTTCTAAGGAGGGCAAGCAGGCTGGGGGAGGGATGTTGATAATGTCTAATTTTCAGTTAAATCATAAATGAGAAGCTCCTGTTCTGCAGGGTGGGGAGGGGGGTGTATGTGATTTTTTTAAACAGATCTAGCTGTGAATGATGGACACTAAATGTGTGGGGAGACCCTGGCCACCTATTTCTCTGGACCATTCTGTGGCTGCAGTGATGGTGATGGGGCAGCCTCTTTCTTTTTAAGCACTTGATTTTTCTTCTTTTATACAGCTGTGCTATAATAAAGCCAGGCAGCATAGTGGGTTTTTGGAGAGCATTGTCTCACACGCCAGGGTGCTGAGGTTGACCTGCAGCCTGCTTGTGTTGGCCGTGCCTGGCCCATCTGCTTGGAGCAGACTTGTCTGTCAAATAAACTGACCAAATGGAGAGAACTGAGCTGAAGGGCCTCTCCCTCTTTGCATGGGATCCCCTCGTATCTGGTTGCCAGCAGGTCTCTCTCTGTCAGAAAGAGCAGCTTTTGCAGTTGTCTACGCTGGGATATGCTGTTCCTTAGAAGCCTTTTGCTCTGGACTGTGTCAGTCTGGGCCCCACACATTGCTCAGCTGATGACTGTAGCCTGTGTAACTCCCAGTGCCTGCTTCAATCCCCAGCTTCCTGGCATTCCCCTGGGGATACATAGAGCTGCAGTGTGCAGGCTGCTTTCCTAGCACCTAATACATGTTAAAAGGGTTTGCAGAATGGCTGCCAGCCCGTGCGTGGGGGCTTGGCCAAGGACAGAGAAGTGATTAATTCAGCAAATCCTGCTCTGCCATGTTTACCAAAGGGCCGAGGAGAGGCCTGTATCTCTTCTGCTAACTGGGGGACAGTTGAGGCACCAGTCTGTGCAGGGAGCTGCTGTGGAGGTTCCCTTGGCTGGGACAAAGCAGTAGCCAGCTGGTGGCACTGTATTGCCCCTGTGTAGTGCTTGGGAGCTGGAACCTGCCAGGTAAATGTGCCCAAAGTGTGTGTCAGGAACATTCCTACCCAAACCTCCCTAAGAGATTCTGAGGCCGCAGG
Organism: Atrichornis clamosus; assembly: GCA_013400975.1. Lineage (NCBI taxonomy): Eukaryota > Metazoa > Chordata > Aves > Passeriformes > Menuridae > Atrichornis > Atrichornis clamosus. The sequence continues at coordinate 11,960 of WBMZ01017543.1, read as the reverse complement.
GGTCACATGCTTCTTGCCTCAGCACCCAAAATTGGGGATGTAGTCCCATACACACATCCCTAATGGGCCACCACACCTGAGGGCCACTGGACTTTGCCAGGGTGAGGGGTCTCTGTTGCCACCTCAGCTTGCAAGGCCCTGCAAAGTGGCAACAGCAGCATGGAAAAGCCATGAGCAAGGGACTGTGATCCCTTTGCTCAGGCTTTTAGCAGAGGAAGATGCTGAAGACTGCAAGGTCTATGGAGTGTTGGCTCTGGGGACAGGCTAGTACTACAGTGAGATGCAAGGGTCTGCTTTTGGAGGGTTTGAGAGGGAGGCAAAAGCAGGTGGTGAGGGACAGGGACAACGCTGGAGCTGTGGCTGCACCGAGGGACATGTACCAGTGCAGGCTCTGCAGGGAAGGCTCTGAAACACTGGCGGGGGCCCAGGCAGGACCTGGCAGAGGCAGCCCAGGACCTGAAGGGGATGAGGTAGGAATGGGTAGTAACAGTTCCTGGGAGGGGCTGTGTCCCCTGCCCCACCCAGCAGGTGTCCTGGGCAACCGCAGTGGCTCCTGTGTGACCTTACTGCGGAACCACTGGAACCGGTCAGCGTGCGCCATGCTGTGCTGGCTTCTGCTGCTCGCCCTGCTGCTGGGGGCTGCCCTCCCACAGCCCGTGCGCCAGAGGTGACAGCACTTCCCTCCTCTTCCTCCTCCCTGCCCCAGTACCTGCAGAGGTACCCCAGGGCCCCTGACACGGGCTGGCACTACGGCACCAGGCCCTCAAGGGCTGGCCAGACGGGGTGGAAGACACGCAGCACCTGGGAGCTCTTATGCCAGCCTGGGTAAGCACTGTAGGACCTTGGCTCACTCCTGGCCCTCGTTTTCCTCTGTAGGGCCAGCTACTCAGTTCCTGAGGATTTCTCTGCTCCCCTGGAGCTTGAACAGAAGCACTTCGGCCTGGTGGATGGTACTGTGTTCTCCTTCCCCCTCTGAGCCCCCTTTCAGTGCGTGCACTACTCCCAGCTGGGCAGTTGTCCCTAACCCTGGGAGCAGCTGAGCCCAGCCTGTGCTCTGCCTACAGATTATGGCATCAAACCCAAGCAGCCTCGCCTCAGAACCCGGGTGGTCCCGGAGCGGCCGGCGGAGCTGCACAGAGCTGGCAAAAGCAAGCGCGATGGTCTGGACTTGCTGGAGTACTACGATGATGGGCACCTGTGAGCCAGGGTTTCCTTGTGCCCACCACAGCCTGGCGGGTGAGGGCTGGAGCAACAGCTTCCAGAGGTCCCTTCCCATCATCATACAATCTCTGGCCTCAAGGGATTGCCACCAGGGCTCTTGGACCACACCTGAGAAGCTCCAGCTCTTCTTGGGGTCCCAAGGGAAGGAAGGAGCCAGGGTCCAAAGCCACTGCAATGGGAAAAAACGAGCACAGTAGCTCTGCTCCATGAACCATCATATTTAATAGTTGTTGCCATCACAGCAGATCCAGCTGAAGCACAGAGACCGCTGGCTGCAGGGACCAGGAGAGCTCTTCTACCTCCCTAGTGCTTCGCACAGCTCCCTGCAGGCTTTAGCCCTTCCCTGCCCCACTTCAGGCAGGCACCCAGCTCTGTGCAGAAGCTGAGCCCCACTGCCCTGGGGTGCCCCAGCCCTGCCTCTGCCACCTGCAGCTTTGGGGGAGAGGGGAAAGGGGCAGACAAAGGCTTCCCTCCCGAAGGTATAGTTACTGCAGGGAGGTGGGCAGGGGGATTTTTCTCCCTCTCCAGGGCATAGAGACAAAATGGGAGGGATGGGAATGGGGACAGAGGCAGAGAAAAGCTGTCTCATCTCATTCTGACTCTAGCAGAGGAGATACGGGGCTTCCTCTGCCATCTCTGCCCAGCAGCCATGTCCCCAGTGCCTGGCAGGGAGGTGATCCCATCTCCAAGGCAGGAGCCAGCATGTGGGTCTTGTTTTCTGTAGCTGCTGTGTCATCATACTGCAAGAGACTGACTCTGCCACTGCAATTAAAAGTCACCCCAGATGGATGTGACGGGAAGCTGTGCCATGGTCACAAGGAGGAGATGCTGTCACCCCAGCCTACAGCTGGAAAGGGCACGAACACGCTACGGCCCCCCTCAGCCGCTCACAAGCAGGGCATCCAGCGGGTGCTTCTCCAATAGAATAAACTAAGAGTATTTTGTACAATAAACACAATTTGTCCAGCCCTCCCCCCTCCCGTCCCCCCAGCCCGAGGAAGGGGAGTCACGAAAAGAGGCGGCGCTCCGTGCCCCGGGGAGCCCTGCCACGGGCCCGCTCTTCCTCCAGGCTCAAAGCAGCTCTTGTCCATGCACGACACGGGGAAGGGGCGAGACTGCAGCCCTGGCTGTGCAGGAGGTGCCTGGGCCAGCCCCTACTCCAGGTAGATGTCCTCCGTGGGGCACGTGTATTCCACATACTCCTTGTAGAATTGCTGAAAAGCCCTCCTGCAACACAGCACCAGGCCAAGCTGAGCAGCAGCCTCCCCACAAGGCGATTAGATCCCCATTTTCATTTTCACCCTCACTCCCTACCCTGTGGCCAGTTTGACATTCCAACCCCCCAGCTCCTGGTCCCTGCTAGCCCCCAGAGCTGCCATCAGAGCCACAGGGTCTCCATTCTTGCTCTGATTCCCTGCACAGTGCATGACTTTCAGCCATCTGCCTACAAAACCTTGCACTGGGACTTGTTCCAGTACTGTCAGGAATATGATGCCCATAGCCCTGTCAGCCCTGGCTCTCACCCCAAGCATCTCACTTGAGGGAAGAGGTGCCAGCCTAGGGCCAGGCCCCACAAGTATGGGGAGATGGCAGGATTCAGCCTGGCTGCCTCATTCCTCCTGCCCTTCATGAGCCACCCTTCCCTGCCCAGCCAGGACTCACCCTACAGACTCTGCCAGTGGCTTCGTGGACTCCTCCGAGACGAAGACATGACAGGCAAATCTGTGGTCAGCAGGATGCTTGGTGATGAATCCAAAATATCTGAGGGCAGAGAGTGCAGGTGTGACTGGACCAGCAAACCAGCAGGCACAGGCACTCCAGCATCCCCGAGGTGTACCCCCACTTAAGCACAGGGGTTTGGGACCTGTAACTCCCTGGATAAACCCTGGTGGCCACCCCAGGGTCACGCCATGGCCTATGTCCAGAGCTGGGCTGTAATACCCATTCAAAGGCTGCTTTTTCATGAAGCTGCAGCACTGGGCTCACAGGGGAAGGGGAGCCCTCAGGACTGGGGTGCTGGGAAACCTCTTTACTTCCTAGCCCCAGTCATGCTACCCGCAGGGAGTGGGAAGGCAGCAAAGCCTCTCCACTGAGCTGCTGGTGTTGAGAGCTGCACCCCACCTCCTTGCTACTCACTTGTTGTTCTTTGGATGGTACCCACAAAAGGAAATGTTCTTCAGCTGGAAAAAATGGCTACACTTGTTTACCTGAGGGAGAGAGAGAGGGGAACTGTCAAGGCTTTCCTCCCCACGCCCCTGTTCCTTGTCTGCTGGAAATACACACTTGAAGACCGAGGAGTGAAATGAATTGGAGCCTCGGCCTGGGCTGCTATCAGCAGCAGTTTCAGGATTGCCTCAAGCACCTGAATGAAGTGAGTTTTTCCAGGCAGCCCTGCTGGCTCCCACGCCAGCTGACTTTACCGCCAGTAGCTCCTGCAGGATTTCCCGGGAGGGCCCAAGTTGGACTGTACTCAGGCTAGCATTAGTGCTGCTGTTCACCAGCACACACAGCCCTCCCTTCTTCACTATAAAGGCTCTCAGAAACACCAGACAGAAGGTCAATGGATAACTTAGAACTAAACAAGTCATTCAAGTCTGGGTAACAAAGGGTCCCAGCCAGAAATGAAAACTTATTTATACAAGTCTGAAGTGTGACTAAGTTGATGGCATTCTGTAGATACAGGCAAGACTTGTAGAAACCTCAGTCTAGCTCTGTTACAGCACTCAGAGCCATGAACTACACCTATTCTCCAGCTGTAAGGGAGGTTTCCCAACAGCTTGCTGCAAAGCCCTCACTTGCCTCTGCTCAGCATCTCAACGTGCTTTACTAGGCTACTTATGCAGAATGCTAATCAGCAGCCTGCCCTCGCCAGATAAAGAGATTACAGGGCAGATCTGGAGGACACCACCCAAAATAGTAGCAGAAAGGTTTAGAAGCAGCTGACAGATTACTGGGTACAGCTCAGCTCACAGCATCCCAGTGCAGTGATGTGGTTGGGAGCTGCGAGAGCATCAGCTGGAGGTACTGCCCAGAGCTGGGACCCTGTGAGGCATGGGGGACCCTGATGGTGCCCTAAAACTCTAATGATGGTGTTTCTCACACGCTCAGACATAGGGTGGAGATCCCCAATTTACATAGGCAAACATGATCCATAGCACAGAGGGCACGAGCTGGCTCAGAGCAGCAATCAGGGAAGGGATGAGATGAGTGGGGAGCGGGACACTACCTTGCTGTGTTCTTTGGAGTCGTCAGCTTTCACAGCAATCTTGACCCCACGCACACTGATCTCCAGGACGCAGCTGGAGGGTGGGTTAAAGTGCACAGTGAGGCGGCGCGTGGTGGCAATCTGGGGGAAAAGAGAGAGAGACAAAGCCCTGGGACTCGTGAACAGTGATGATGGGTCACCCCTTCCCTTCCCCACTGAGGCTCTGCCCCGCTGCCAGAAGGAGCAGGTGCTCCTGCTCCCCAGGATGGTGTGGGACACTACCTTCTGCATGGCCGCGCAGAGCACATCATTGCCCTTGTGATAGGGAACCTGCACGGAGCCAAGGAACTTCACCCAAAACTGGTCCACCCAGTCACTGCTCTTGGCCAGAGCTGAAAGAGAGCACATGGCAGGAATCATCTCTGATGACCATGTATGTGGACCTCCACCTCCCCTCTCCATTTTCCAATCCCTGCACTTCTCCCTGTCCAGGGAGAGCTTCCTGCAACACCAGGTACCAACTCCCAGCATCACAGCGGAAGCTGCCCATCGCTCCCTGCTGGGTGCCAGCTTGGTCCTCCCATCATCTCCCTGCTCAGCACCAGACTCTGCCCAGTGAAGAGGACCTGGACACAAGACGGGGACATCAGCAGGCTGCACGCAGATGGTACCTGTTACATGGTCTGGGTCCTTGGTGACTTCAATAGCATAGTAGGCAGGAAAGATGCCCCGATCGCCTGTGCGCATGTTGTAGGCCTCATACCAGTAATCTTCTGCCTGCACCTCCACTAGCAAAGGATCATCCACCTCCAGCTCCAGCTCGTCCGCATGGCGAGGCACAAACCTGGGTAGAGAGGCACTAGCAGCTGGCTGGCTAGCAGTGCTGGTGGCCTTCTCACTGGCACACTGCTGGGGCACCCACCACCAACCCAGGCAGTGCCCTGGTAGAGGTAATTAGCCACGGGGACCTGACACGCTAATTAAAGCATCGGAGGAGGTTTCGGCTCAACAGGCAGCATCATCCTGGCACCTAAGGAAAGGGTATCCCCTACTGCACCAGCCATGCTGCTCCTCAGAGGCCCTGACTGCTCTTGGAGGTCTTGCCCATGCAGCAGCCTGGGCAAATGTTGCTCCTGGGCAGGTCATGAGCCACAGGCAGTGGTTTGTTCCTCAGGGCTTCCCATGCTGTAGACACTGGGGCTTGCGCTAGCCCCACATTGGTGGGAGTGCAGCACCAGCTTTCCCCTGTGAGAGGCTGGGGACACTGCTTGTGTCTGCAAGCTCACCTAAAGACAGCACGGTGAGTCTGCTCCTGCTCCTCCCCGTTGATCATACAGGAGAATAACCCGAAGGACTCGGCACCTGGGGATGAAGGCAGAGGAGGACATGTCAGCACTGAGGGATCAGCACCGCAGCCAAGAGAAGGACACTGGCCAGGCCGTCTGCTGAGGTGCCCAGGGATGGCTGAGCCAAGACAAAGCCACACGATGCCACAAGAGAGAGGCATGGCTAGAGCTGCTGCACTGGTGCCCATCAGTCCCTGCTGGGAACGCGACCTCCCAACACGCACAGCTGTGACAGCTGATGTCACCAGCAGCGTGGGACCAGCCACAGTATGGGAAACCCTGCCTGATGAAGCATGCCACCAGCCCTGGCGCTCTTCTAGGCTTGGGGAGGAGCGTGGCATGCCAGGAGCATGTTGTGCCCCTGTGAGCCCACTCAGCCTCCCCCTCAGCACAGCCATATCTTGGGCAAGCCAAATAAGCAGCCTGAAACACCTACCACCACCCCTGTGTGACACTCACAAAATTTTTCCAAGCCCCACTGTGTCTCCTGGACCACCAGGGACAAAGTCACAGGCTGCAGCAAGCAGATTTGGAGCTTGTGTCTGCTGGTGGCTTCCCATCTCCTGTGTGTGTACCAGGGATGGACAGGATTGCCCAGGTAGGCAGACACCAGTGCCCCACCACCCACCCCCAGTGCCCAGAACTCACTGGAGGAGCGCGCCCGACCACTCATGAAGACATTGAGGAACTTCTTGGAGAAGTGGATGTCTGCTTCGGGGGTGGAGTCCTCAGAGAGGCAGACTGAGTCACGCTTCAGCGCATCCTCCTCGTACTCCTCACCGATGGCCGACTCATAGGGTGAGGAGATGCAGTTGTCATAGACTGTGGCCGAGTCGCTCTCGTCGCTGTAGCCCGAGTAGCACTGCTTGAGGCTGACCAGCTCCAGCTGCACGTTCTCATCCACCACTAGAGTGTATTTGACCGAGTCATAGGAGAGGGCACTGGTGTCTGAACTCACTGAGGCTCTCTGAAGATTGTGCCCTGGCCGGGACCCACCACTCCCACCACCACAGGAGGCCCTGGGCAGGTTTGTCTTGTCAGGAGAGGACATGTAGTCCAGCACCTCATCCTCCTCGCTGATGGAGGGGTTAGTTTTCCCTGCCAAGGCTGAACAGCTGGAGGTGTCAATGTCAGAGCTGATGGACATGCGGTTCTCACTGGACTGAGACAGGAACGGCTTGTCAGTCTCCAGGGGGTCTGAGTTCTTCTGCACGGGCGTCAGGTAGATCTCCTCTGTGGCCTCCAGCCTGACGTCCGTCTGGTAGCGGATGCGGTCCCGGTGGGCCTCGGGGCCCCTCGTTACCACCACCACGCTGGCGCCGTGCGGTGGGGGCCGGCTGGTGGCCTGGTGCTTCTCGGGCGGCCGGGACGAGGCAACGCAGGCAGGGGCCATCTGGGTGGCTGCTGTGCGCCGGCATGGGCTCTCCGTGGATGTGCCCCGGTCTTTGGTGGAGGTTGTGCTGTTTTGGTGATTGACCTCATCACTCAGGCAAACGTGGTCGTGGGGAGGGGTCTGCTCACCTGTAGGGAGAGGAGAGCAGCGTTGACAGCTCCGCAGAGGGGGCTGCTCCCTGCCAGGGAAGGTGGCCAGGGGTGCCACCCAGACTCATAGAGTAACAGAATCATAGAATAATTTAGGTTGGGTAAGACCCCTAAGGTTCACCAATCCAACCATTAACACTGGCAAGTCCACCACTAAACCATGTCTCTAAGCACCACATCTACACTATTTTGAACACTTCCGGAGAAAGTGGTTCTACTACTTCCCTGGGGAGACTGCTCCAATGTTCGACCAACCTTTCACTGAATAAATTTTTCCTAATATCCAATCTAAACCTCCCCTGGTGTAACTTGAGTCATTTCCTCTTGTCCTATTGCTTGTTACTTGGGAGAAGTGACCTCCAGCTTACTAACAACCTCCTTTCAGGTAATTGTAGAGATCAAGATGGACATCCTGGATCCATATGGGATGCATCCTGCATCCATACGGGATGTTTTCCCCTACTTCCTGCTCCAGCATCACTTGCCTCAGGCTCCTGAGCAGGAAAGGGTGCAAGGAGCTAAGCCTGGCCAAAAGCCTAAGAACTCACCCGTTTTCAGAGGGGACGACGACCGGGACACCCGCTCCTGCCAACTGTGCTTTTTCCCCAGAGAGTTGTTATTCAGAGTGTCCTGAGGAGAAGAACAAAGCCGCCTTATAGCCCAAATGGTAAACAGCATGTGGCACGGTGGTGGCACCCATCCCTCCCTGGTCCACAGCACCCCGCTCGGCTCCCCTCTCAGCTGGGCATGCTGGGGAATGTGATGCTCAGGGAGACCCCCCACCAGCCCCACATCTCACCATGCTGCTGCTGCAAGAGCTGGCGTGGTGGCTGAAGCAGGGTGGGCAAGGAGCCAGCTGGGCTGCATTCATCCACCCTGGGGATACTCGGCTGCAGGAGCCCTAAGCTAGACAGTCCCAAGACAAAAAATTCGAGACCCAAGCCTGCCTGGGGGACAAGCCTGCTTTGCTCCCATCCTACCTTCAAACCACCCAACTTAATGAAACAGGGGAAATTGCAAGGGCCAGATGTTGTGCTGCTGCCCATCTGGGAGCCAGCTACTGGATAGACTAAGGCCTGCCCCTGGAGTCATCCATATTGAGTGTATATAGGGGCATACGTAGATACGTATGTATGTATACAAATCTATATACACGTACACACACACACATATATATAGTTCACTAGTAGATACCAATCCTGATCAGCTGGACAGCAGAGGCAGGATTGGGCTGCCCATGCTCCCCATGCTCAGGCAAATTTCTGTGGGTGCTGTGTCCTGCCTGCCTAGTCCTGGGTGGCCAGCCACGCTTGTGCATGTGTGTGCACAAGGGAACACGTGCTCAGCCTCACTGCAAGACCAAGGACCAAAGGGCACCAAGTCCCCTCTAATGAGGACCCTCCTGCAGATGGGAGACAAGTCCTCCCTGCCCACCTCAGCAGAGTGTGACATCCCACCTGGTGAAGCACGAGCGTCGATCCACTTCTCCATCCCCAAGTTCTCCCTGGCCGCACACTCCCAGCCCCTCCTGTGGGGCACTGAGTATTTCTGCCCCAGCTGCAGCAGTGGCATTTTCCACACTGTTAGTTTTTGCTAAAGTACTAAAGCCCTGCTGGGACTCCCTGGATTTTCTCATGGCCTTATCACCAACCTGCAGCTGTTACCAGCAGTGCAGGAGCTGCCCCATCCTTACTTTGCTTCCCCACGTACACAAAGGAAGCCTTTGCCTCAAAATTCCATCATGTCACACACTGCTGAACCATGCCTGCCAGATCCCTGCCTCCATGTGGGGAGGAGAGAGACCTCCTTCACAGGGCTTTGGCAACCTCCCAGCATGGCCTCCATGAGTCCCTCCTGTGCCAAGGCAAATAACAGCACGTCCCTGTTAGCCTTTCCCAGGGACACGATGGGCCGGGATGTGGGCCAGGCAAGCTGTCACAGCAATGGCCTCTGTGTGCAAAGTGCCATGGGCCCAGCACACACAAGCCAGCCTGGCTGCCTGGATCACGACAGGAGGCAGCAATGCAGCAGGCAGAGACCACTGAGCCCACCCATCCCGCAAGGCCAGAGCGCTCTGCGGTCTGTAGTGCCCAGCCAGGGCAGAGAGGTGTTCGCAAAGTCTTAGAGGATGAACCTAGCCAGTCACATCAGCTGTTTCTTCCCCTCTGGGAAGTGGTGGATGTTCCTCTCACCGTTTCCAGGCCACTGCCTGGGACGATGATCACGGAGAGCCCAGCGCAACTGAGACATCTCCAGGCTGGATCCTGGCCCCAAAAGGAGACGCTGGAGCAGAGGGTGAGATGATGCCCTGCCTTGTGAACACCCTGTCTGGCAGAGTGCCTGGTGCCCTAACCGGGTATTCAAGAGAGGATGCACGGCCATGGTCCCTCTTCTGACTACCCGCAGGAGGAGGGAGCTGGGCGGGCCAAGAGGATGCAGGAGCATCTCACAGAAGTGGAGACATATTTCAGGCTGATCCCCAAGGGATGCCTTGCACCCTGTCCTCGGGGCACCACGTGTGGACAAGGAGAAACAGCCTCTGGCTAAAAGCAGGCATCCACAACAGGAACCCCAAGGACCTTACAGCTAGCCTCTCACTAGATGCTACCAACTGCACTGTTCTCCCTGGCCAGCCATGCCCCAGTCCTGTGCCTCCATCTCTGCTGGCTCCAGGTTCCCATTGTCGGCTGCAGCACAGCCCCCCTCTCCCATTCCCCACCTCCTCAGCTCAGCTCTGCCTGTGGCTCCCAGTGAGCTCCACAGCCTCCACTATCCCCTTGCAAGGGGACCATCAGCTTCCCCTCCCCAGCCTACCATGTCTGCAACTGTCCCCACCCCAATCCCTCTCCAGAGGCCTGCTCCCACCCCTGGACTCTGGATAGGGCCAAGTGTATGAGGGGAGGCCCTGCTGTTCCCCATCCCCCCAGCTGGGTATGACTGCCACACACTACTTGCTTCTCAGGGTCCCTGCACAGGGTAGGACAAGGCTGCTGCTGTCCCCTTGTCCATTATCCTCAGTGGGGCTCCCCCCTCACCCCCACCCCCGCCTCCCCAGCCCTGCTGCCTTTGTCCCTGGTGCCAGCTGCCTGCGGGCGCCCATCCTTGGCTCCGTGCCTTCCTCCTCCTCCTCCCACCCATGGCCTCAGGCAGAGAGCTGGCATCAGCTGTCGGTGCTGGGCTGGTGACACCCAGCTCTGACTACTCCCCATCTGTCACCCACGGGGACACCTGCCTTCATGCTCCTCGGCTGAACGTCACTGCGACGAAAATCCTCCTACTTGGCAGAAGGCAGAGCTGAACGCAGGAGGGTGGCAAAAATAGCCCAGCACGTCGCGCACTTTGCGTGGGTTTGTGAAGTTTGCAGGAGCGACAGGGCAAAGGGGCTCCAGCCGCTCCTCGGGGGTCAGCACGCAGGGCACCGAAACACCGTCTGCCCCAGGGGAGACAGCAACACCGTGGCTGTGTGGGGCAGGCAGTCTTGGGTAAAACCATACAAAATCTCATACGAAATCTGAGGGTGAGCAAGACAACAGAAACTCCTCATCCTCCTGGCCACCATTTTGGGCGTTGCTTTTCTGTCTCTCAAATTTTGCACGGGGTGCTGACATTCATGCTTCTCTTGCCAGGGGCCACTACTCAGGAGCTGAGGCCACCAAGTCCCCACTGCCAGGCATGAGGCACCTGGTGTCACCATCCTGCCCTAGGGCTGGCATTGCCCCAACCTGGGGCAGCTAGAGCCCAGTCAGCTGTTGGTCTGGGCCCTTGGCTCACCGGCCCGTGGTGCGGTGCCCTGTCCCGCGATGGCTCATTCACGCGTTCCGTATCCATGCCTCGTTTGCTTCCCTTCCCCGCTCCCACCCTGCCCCCGCCCCACGGCTCTCTGACAGGCCACACAGACCCCGCTGGGGACACAGCTCAGTCCCAACACGATTCCTGGCCTGTTCCCTCTCCACCTCGGCAGCAGAGACGAAAGAAGGACCCACCCCGTCCCTAAACCCCCTCAAGCCCCGCAGAGCTCAGATGCTCGGCGGTACGCGGGGGCGGCCCGGCAGGGCATGCTCAGGTCACCGGGACCCCGGGGACCCCCGGGCCCGCAGATCGCTCCCTCCGGTTCGGCCTGCTCCTGCTCCTGCGCCCGGCCCGGTGAGAAGGGACCCCCGGATGGCGGGGGCGGCTGCCCGGCCGAGCACCGCGGGGCTGGAGCCCCGCCACCTCTCCAGCCAAGCACCGCCATCGCCTTCCATCTCCTCCACCTCCCTCCATCCCTTCCTCCCACGGAGACAAAAGCCCCCGGCACACGGCGGTAGCACTCCTCCTCCTCCTCCCCCGCACCTGGCTCGCCGCCCATCCCGCCTCACCTGGCTGCGAGGCACCTGCGGGAAGAGGTTGAGGGTTGTGGGTCGCTTCGGCCTGTAGACATCGGTGGTCCCGGCCGGGGGGTCTTTCTGTAGCGGTTCGGGCGCCGTCTGCTCCTCGGCCGGCGTGTCCCCCGCCGCGTCGATGAGGTCGAGCTGGAGCATCTCGGCCTGCAGCCGGCTGGCTTCCCCGCCGCCCGCCGCCCGGGCCCCGCCGCCCGCCCGGCTCACATGGCCCTGCCGGGATTAGCGCCCGCGATCAGGCCACCGGGCGGGCGGGACGGGCCGCCG
>WBMZ01017536.1:0-12159 GCA_013400975.1 Atrichornis clamosus | reverse complement strand
GCCCGCGCCTCCCCCTCCGCCCCGCGCCCCGAGCAGGGCGAGCCGGGGCCGGGGGCAGCCGAGAGGCTGGCGGCCGCTGCCCTCCGCCCACCCGCTGCTGGCACCCTGCACTACCAAAAAAGCCGCCCGCACCCCAGCGCCCGTCCCGCCCAGACCCCCAGCAGCGGCGAGCTCAGGAGGGCAGCTGCAGGCTGGCACCCTCTCGGGGCACACCGAGCGGTCCCGGCCCACAGGGAGCCTCTGCCGCTGGCAGCGCTCTTGGGCACCTCAGAAAGCAAATGCTTACGTGCTGTTTGCAGGTATTCTCTTACGAGGCCACAATAATGACCGTTTTTAAAATACAAGATACATATTACTCTCTCTACAGAGTGTTGCACCTTATGTTTGACGTTTCCTGTCCTCGCATGTGCTGCTGCTGCTTCTCTGGCTCAGTTTTCGCAGCCCTTGATGTTTTCTGTTGTGTATTGGTCCCACACCAAGTTGAGTACTGCTTACATTTGGGAGACAAGTTTCCTTCCTACTAGCTCTATTTTCCTCCCATCCATTTTGTTCAGCCTGGAAAGGGTACATGACGTCAGGTAACTGAGCAGCTTTTAAGTTCCCTCTGAACTTTTGAGGTGTCTCAGAGAGAGAATTGCTCATCAAAGGTGAAAAGAAGTTCAATGTACCCATATGATTTTACACTTACTTGATTTAGCACTTGAGAGAGCCTGGCCTTCAGGTACAGGTCAAAAATTACAGAATCCCTGCTATTTTCTGGGTGAGTTATAGCATGACCTTGGGCATGTGTCAAGAATTTTTTTTGCCTCCACTGAGGTTGTCTGTAAATTGAAGGAAGAGTGTTTGGATGAATTGCTGGATGCAAGGTTACAGAAGGCCACCTGCAAAGAGGGCAGCATGGTGGCATCTCAGCCTGAGTTTAGATTAAGAACTATGCACCCCTCTTTCATTTATAGCCCGAGATGCAGGAGTATGATGCTTTGCCTTTTCTTCAGCCCATCTTCTACATCTTTATTTCTGAAAGGTTTTCAAAGCCATGACTCACACCCTTTAGTTTTCAGATTTTCAACACAGCTCAAGCTTTAACAAACACTGGATACAGGTTCAAAAGTTCATTTTGGTTTAGAATTTTTCCTGTGCTGAAAATGAGGACAACCAGTGTAGCCATCCCACAAAATTTCCAGTCCTCCAACCTTGCTTGGTCTTCAGATGTTTTTCACTTCTTTATTTTCATATGTTTTATGGTGGCCCTGAGTTCATACAAGCGTGACATTTTTTGTACCTTGTATATGTTTTGCATTGCAAGCATTGCTCAAAAATACAATTCAGTATTACTCCTTATGTCCCAGCCCTACTTCAACGGAAGCAAATGAAATTTTGCTATTGATTCAGGTAAAGCAGGTGCACATTGGAATCAATATACAATAACTGAGATAATTACCAAGATGCAAAGGAATGACAGAAAAATGAATTGCTTAAACATTTCTCTTTCCCCCTGCATTAAATAACTGTATCTGAAGGGGTAAATCATGCAACTGCCACCTGTCCATCTACGTCCAGGTTGCCTGAATTCTGTTGTTCAGGTCCCTCAGTGACCTGAGAGTTGTGTTTGAACACTCCTGTGGCATCAGCAACAGCACAGGACATCATGTTGTATGCATGAGGAGAAGCAATACTCCACTTGAGTGAAGACAGCCGCAGCCAGATCCAGGCCATGGTATCAACAGGGACACAAGAAGAAGCTTGCCAGCAGAAGCGCTGTTCCTGTTTCTTCAGAGAAGTACTCACCTGGTTGTGTCTGATGCAGTCCACTTTTAAAGGGCTCGCTGATTCCTGGTGGCACTTACCTTGTAGCCTGTGAACACCTAGTCCAGGTGACAACCCAGTCCCATTGCTATGCCTTCAAAATGCTCATTGACTTTCATGAGAATTACATGGGATTGTGCATGTAGTAAATGGGATAAATAATTTTTAAATTGCTGTCAAAATGTAATTCAGCAACTGTGATTGTGGTTTATGCTGAGGTTTAATAGCACATTGGATGAAATGCAGCCCTAATAAACTCTATACCAAAATCTCCATTATTTCATGGTTCCATGATTTCAAGCCAGTGTAGTTTTTTACTTATTATAATATAACAAATAATAAAGTGAGATTAACTCCTTACTTACACCACTGTAAATCAGGAGTGATACCGATTATTTCAGTGTGAAAGAAGCTCAGGAGCAAGATTAATAACAACAAATGTGTTTTCAAGGAGTGATTTGTGCCTGCCAGATTAGTACGTAAAATGTCTCAAATACATTTTGCTGTGTTGAAATCAAGTGTTCTGTTTCTTAGTAAATATTACAAAGAATTCAAATTTGCAAAGTATTTGTATCCCCACGCTGTGTTAAGTGAAAAAAAAGCTACATTGTTTCTGCAAATCAAGTGATTTACAGTGCTTTTTAGCCACTTTGCTCCTGAATGCGTACAGCCTTTTCTACATGAGACTAACAGACAAGGAGACATATTAAGTGTATTGTTTCAGGATAAATCTTTTCAAAATCACTGTCAGATTATTTTCTGACATCCAGGTAATATGTCTCTCCTAATAACATAAGACACTAATTATGGCAAAGAACATAAATTATTTAGGCTGGCCATTATTTCTTCTTTGTATAGTTTTCTTTTTAAGGGATTAGCATTTGTTTTCAACATGACTATCAAAGCAATTTCCTGGGTTGTGTGTGATGTCCTCTGTGCTGATTCATAGGTTTTCCCTCCCTATTTTAATTTCTCACAAGGCAGTCTATTTACTGCGCCTGAGAGTTTCTCTTCCATATCCGTCAGAGACACCAGGAGTGACACCAGAATTGGAGGGTGACTATTGGTGGGTGTCACAGAGCCACTCAGCTTTAGTAAAACCAAAGCACTTTTCCTAGAAAAGGAGCTCCAGATGTGCCAGTGACTTTTGTGGTTAGGTCTTGCATCGCTTGGGAAGTAAACTGAATACACCAATTCACAAAGGCCTGAAGCTGCTCACGAGGTGGGACCTCTAGCTTCATAAGGCAATACTTTTAGTCCAGTAACTAGACTCAACTAAGCAGTGTAGAGTAAATTTTTCTAGGCTGGGAAAATAATTCCTTAGCCTTTTCATCAGTTAACAAAATACTATGTTGTTTAAAATTGCAAAAATTCATTTAGTTGCTGTATTTTGGAAGACATGTAGAAGTCAAATTCATAGAAAATTATCAGCATCACTCTTGTGAAAGCATCTCAGAATGATCAGCTCCTCTTTTATTCTCTAGGTACTTATGTCAGTTCCCCAGGAAAAAAAAAGAAAGGAAAAGAGAAAAAGTGGTTTTTTATCTCCCAAGAGACTTACAGCTAATCTAGGATCTGTCAATTCATGTGTTTATTCATCAGGGACCCATGCTGTGTACATAGCCCAACTGATGCTCTTGTCCACTGGAAAACACAAGCTGTTCGTGGAAAAAAGAAAACTCAGATCTGCGGTGGTTTGGTCTTTCCCTGAAGCAGAACTATGATTATGAAAATCTTTGACAAATGGCCCAAGAATAATCACTAACCAAAATCTGGGCTAAATAGAAATTACATTTCTTTGGCTTATAATAATTTTCCCATGTAGGTTTGGTCTCTGTGTTATTGTATGGTTATTTAATAGGAAAAAACCTGCAAAAATTGATTTTAATTTTTTTGCCAGAACTGTTTCTTTCTGAAAAGAATGTTTACTCCAAGTCAAAATATTTTGACAAAGATTGTGTTAAAGTATAATTTCAGTAAGGTAGAGGTGTATTTTCTTACATTTATTTAAAATATTACTTTGAAAAATATCTCTTTTTCTTGCATATAGCATTATATATTGTGTGAGGCAAAAATATATATGTTCTAAAGTAGCATGACTAAATCCTTTGGTTTTTTGGCTTTTTAATTCTGAGCTCAAAGAGTTTGATTTCCTACAAAAACAAAACCAATCAAATATGTAACTGCATGTTTGGTAGATTTTCTCCAGTCAGACCAAATAATATTCTAAACCTACTTTTGGAAGAAGAAATCAAGAAAGTACTTGCTATAAATCCTTGGTAATTCCATGCTTCAAGAATTTTACAGGGAAATTGAGGGACTTATTTGTACAGTATATTGCACTATAAACCTTGAACTTGATTGGCTTCTCAGTATTGTGATACGCATGTTTAATAATAAATTTTATAATATTTGCTATGATAAAACAATGAGATTTGCATCAGCTTTTACGCAATATGCACTGCATTTCCTGCCACTCAGCTTTGTAATATAAAAGTTCATCAGACCTATCGGTAATACATGATACAGCAAAAACATATTTACTCAGATCAGTAAGTTTTCACGGGTAATGGATGACAGGATGAGGTAACACTTGCTGTCCTGTCTTTACGTCTGTTTATTCTCTTTGTAAGGGAGGTTCTACCATCCCAGTCAGAATACAAACAAAAAATCAAAGTATATATACATATATATTTATATATATATGAAAAAAAGTTAATAACCATAATTAAATGTATTTAATGACTTTCGTTCAATGCTCCCCAAATGCTTTGCAAACGTTGGTTCCTTTAATTAGCCTTTGCTACACCTGTGTAACAGCTAGGTGTAAAGTAACTATACTTGTAGATACTGAACAGGTAGCCCAGGCACTCACCATAAATGAGAACCAGCTTTAAACAAAGCCATGTGAAGGGCAAAGGAGATTGGTGGGACAGTGCCTGTGGTGGTTTCTTTTGGTGCTGTAATCAGCCAGACCTCTCACACCGCTTTCCTGCCGATGTCAGCTGCTGGAAGGTAAATGCGCTTGCTGACACATGGCCTTGGCTCATTGCCCACCAAAGTCACCTGTGGGTTCAAATTCCTTTGGCGTAGTACGGTAATATGGTGTTCATAACCTTATCCTCAGAAATAAATGCTGAGTAGTATTTAATGTAACCTTTTTACAGATAAGGTATTGGAAGGGCAGGCTAATCCCAAAACCATGGATGTGTATTTAACTGCTGGAAATGTTTTTACTTTTTTAGCAAAGTGTGACTAAACTGTACACGAATGTCAGTAGGATCTACGTGACTTGCACAGTATCAGACTTGAAATAAGTGATGATGACTGAAAAAAAACATTATCCTAACACTTAACTCTTTATTCCAGTTAGACTCTAAGACTATGTCTGTCAGATCCCATGAGATAAGACACCTACATGACAGTGTTTCCTTTGAGGATGCACTGTGAAAATCTGGATTTAAAGTCCCTACTGCTTTTAACTACCGCCCCAGATTTTTCCTGTCTCAGGAGGTCTGGCATGACAGATATACCACTATGCAGTCCACATTAAATACCTCGTCACTACAGTAAGCATTATTGTGTCTTCTGTTTTGGAAGAACATTTACTAAGGGTATCTCAAAATCTGTACACTGATCCAAAATTCAGTCTTCACACTGGTGCTTGTATGTGCCTGTCACAATTTTTGTTGGAGAAAAGCTCATAGTGCAAGACCTGACTAGTGCTAAACCAGAATATAGCAGGCGATATGTAAAAGTAGAAGTGTGGGAGATTTCTTTTGTTGGATTAGTACATGATCCAGGTTCCTCAAAATACTGGGGAATCAAGAGCAGCAGTTTGAAAATCACGAACTGGGGTGAATGTATCAGCTGCCTGGCACCCTTACTAGCTAGAGGTGGAGTCTTAAATGAGTAGCACTCTCCAGCTATTTGTGAAATGCCTGTGTGTGAAATCACTGGCATACAAAAAAAACCCAGTCTGTTTGACTGTTTTGCATCATTTGCTCAGTGTATTTGTGCATTTCTGAAAACAAAACAACCCTAAGCATCAACCCACAACAAACAGGAGTTGTACAGAATTGTCATCTAGATGTTAGGGAGATACAGTAATCATGTTTGGCATGTTTCATGCCCATACATTCCATCTGCCTATCTTGCTTACACGTACAGCAGGCAATGAAACAATTGTGCTGTAATTTCTGAAGAGAAAAACTGGAAGTTTGCACTCAGTTTCCTTTGTGTGTGATTTCTTTGCTCAGGTACTGCCCACAACAAACTCTGATCCCGCAGGGTACTTTTGTGTATGTGCGTGTGCCATGCAGAGAACTAGGCAGATGCACAACTAAACTTTTGCAAACTGGCTGATTCATCAGGCAAAAGGACATGGAAAAAAAAATACAAGAGGCTTCTGTTATGTAAATAACACATAATCCTGGACACCTGATAAGAGATACTACATATTGTTCAAATACGGTAATCCAGTCAGTTGAAGTGACTTCTGGTATAGAAAAAAATCTGTCCTGATGAAATTCCAGTTTCTGAGGTTGATCTTTAGGTTTGCCTGGCATAAGTGGTACTGGCTGTGATGCCCAACCACTGCCTGCTGAATTTTGTTTCCCTGGCCCTCCCCATCCACTTTATTTCCCCTAGGTGCGTTGTTAGTTCAAGGTAGCACAACCTATGTCCCACCTTGCTATGGATGGTTGCAATAGCCTGCTGAGGGTCATGACAGTTTACCTGATAGCACCTCTTTGCTGGTGGTAACCTGGGACTAAAATTGTTGGTGGAAGGACTCCGGGACAAGATAATTTCCAAAGTAAGACAGGGTGCACCTGTGATGTTGGGGGTCAGACGCTTCCCATGTCATGTTATCCAGAGTGTGTTAAAAGGAGTATAGAAACCATTTTTCTCATCTGAATTAATAATTTCCAGCATTCCTTCAACTAATTTACTATTTTAGCCCTTAAATTGATTTATTATTGTACCACAAATTAAGCTGAACAAGTGACTTAATAAATTCACGTACTAGGATGGATGGCTTATTGTTCTATGTTTTAGTGTTTATTTTCTTTCTATGCAATTTACAAAGGAAAAGCAGAGGCCATGGATCTATGTATTCAACTGTCCCAGCAGGATATTACACCCTGAGTTCCAGGATTTTCCTTCTCCAAATACCCTAGAGGCTTGTCAGCTACAAACAGAACAGGTGTGGCAAGTGGGGGTACTGCTGTATTGCAAAAACCAATATGCTTTTTAGTAGTGATTGTCACAGTCCCCCATTAGCATGGACACTTCTTGCACACATCTGTAGCTGAGATTCACCAAAGCAGGTATGGAGGTCTAGATGCTAGACATAACACCCTGAACTCTTAATCTCTGAAGTAAACCACTGCTTACATAGGTACAGGCTGGAGAGTTTGTAATCACTCTGCTGGGAGACCACCTGAGTGTTCAGCACTCTGTAGAATGAAGGGTGAAAGTCATACTTTCATGCTTAAATAAAGGGACTGCTTTTCAAATCCAGAATCTCCCGTCTTCAAGATGTATAGAGTAGCAAGGGTCAACCATGAAAATACAGAATTATTCTAGTATGCTCAGAAGAAAAGTATCATCATGATTCAGTCCTAATCACATTAGAAAGATGTTACATTATGTATATGCATATTGCTTAAATAGATACCATTGTATCCATGAAGAATTACTAAACGGGAAGTAAGCATTCAAAATATCTTGTTCCTGAATTAACAAAGATATGCATTAGCAACGATGTGTCTTGTACCTGAAACCATATTTAGCAACTAATTTAACTGACAAGCAAGGAGAAAAGAGTTCTGTCACGCAGACATGACCTTCAGCTATCATGCCGTAGCAAAGACCTTATGCATAATACTGTGCAAAGCACTTCCAAAGCACCTTTTCTTTTTTAACATCACATACCAATACTGACTAAAAAAAAGTATTTTACAATCTGGCCAATGAGAGAAAAATCTAGTCAGGACACATGAAAGAAGAACACAGACATATGAGGAAATTCAGATTAAATATTAGAAATTACTGTTAAAAACCTGGTGACTATTGCTCAAGGGGAGAGGCAGCCCTGAATCCAAGTGAGGGAGGTGGGTGAGTTGGTGACTCAGCTGTACAGCCAGGACCTCTGACTCTGAAGCCAAAGCAGTGGTAACAGAAAAGAACTGGGACCAGAGGAGGAGGAAGGAGGAAGCTCGTGTCTCTTCAATGGTCTTGGTAAATCTGCAGCTGATTTACCTTTTATGAGTAGTAAGAACATGAACACTAGAGAACACTAACCTCTATTTCAAATGAAGTGAAAACTATTCGGTAATATTAGATGTCAGAAAGCTATCCAGGGCTAGTTCTTCAGCTGGTGCTACTCAGAATGATAAATTGTTTTGGTCCTCTAAAGTAAAGGCACCAGGGTAATTTAAACAAGGTCAGTATTTAACATGACTTAACTGTTTAACTTAACCACTTACTTCGATTTGGGGGGATTTAGTGTTTAAAAAAAGCATGTGTGAATCCAGCCTTGAAGAAATATCCACACAGTTACATGCAGGGCTAGATACTGAGCATGAGAGTGGTAATTATACATTGTTTCAGAATATTTTACATGGAAGCCAGGATTTTTTTTTCCTGGTACAAGCCTGTTAAAGTTAGATTACATTGGTTCCAGTGTTCAGACTTTGGTGTGTGCTCCGCAGGGTCTGCTTGGCCTGCTTGTCTTGCTATGCAGGTGTTAATTTTGAAGTTTCTGTGGTGCAAGGGAGAGGTGACACGCTTAAGTAAAGCAACAACACTTTACCTAAGAAAATCGGGGGTTTACTTCAAATTTCACACCGTTTTGGCAATGTCAGGTGAGTGTAGGTGCTTGTTCCCATCCCTCCCAACAGACACAGTGCAGTGCTCGCAGTGCTGTAGAGCTGACACCAGCAGTTAGTGCATGTGCAGAAGAGATACGAGACTGCGGATGGACGGGTGCTCACAGGCGTTGTCAAAGGGGACCGGACTGGAAACATTTCAGGCAGCACATCCTGTGCTTCCTCAGCACACTGAGAATTCACTTGGCCTCTCTACACCTGTCAAAACAATAACTAGTACATCCTCCACCCCAAAATATGCAGATGAATAAAGGCTGGGGGTGGGGAGGTTTTGCTGATTATTGACTGTAATGAAGGAGAGTGGGTGGTGATAGCACATAGCAGAAACCTAGAAGAAAGGCAGTATGATATAATTTCACCCTGGGAATCTATTGCTATGGCAACAAAGAGCAGATTTTTTTTTTTTTTAAATGGGGTTCAATATTAAAGTATAACAAAAGCAGAAATCACATTTCTGACAAATCTTTTCTCCTCTTTGCTTGAATTTTCATTTGTATTATTCATTTGTATTATTACTGAAATATTTGTAAGCATGAAAAATACATGTTTGTGGCCACCAACATTTCCTTTAAATGAAATAAAGTACGGTTGTGCTGGCTTTTTGACTTAGTGTGAAGCGACAGCAAAACCCCTTTCTGTGTTCTTGATGTTCAGGCTACAGATCACTTACAGTTTACATTCCTTTTACAGCTACTGAAGTGTTCCTCCAGATTAACAAGATGTAACTGAGGTTAGGATCTGGCCTGCACTACTTTCTATTCTATATAGATAAAGAATTAATGAAAACAATTACTTTTGGTTAAAGCTACCGAAGTAGGTTTTGATGACCATTACAAGACACTCTGGCACCAGCATTTCAATTCACGACTTGCAGCAGCTTAGGGAGCCAATTTTCTGAATTTTCTGTTGTGAGAAAGGTTAAAGCTTTGCAGTAACATTAAATGAAGGAACAGTGCTAATCACCCCTCCACAGGAAGAAGTAAAGCCTTTTGTCAGAAGGCCAGATGAATACTACATGGCTGTGTGCCGGCATAGCCTGCCAAAGCCCTGGGATCACCACTCTGTCTGCTGGAGACAAGCTGCTGATACAAGGAAGAGTGAACAGTTCTGGGTTTCTTTCCCTCTTCAGAGTTTAAATGAGCATTGTGCTCCACTAGCTAGATGAGCCAAGGATTAGGCAAGGAGATCTGCTCCCTTGTTTCCCATTTGAGATGTCTTCATTTCATGACTTAAGGCATCATCTCACCCTGTTTTACTAATGCCTACACTATGGAAATCACATTCGCTGTTTCTTCGCTCCGATATGATGTTAATTTCAATTGCATGTTCATGTTTACACTATTTTAGCTCTACAACAGGCATAATTATTATTTTTTTCATGATAATGATAATGTATTTTGCAATATCTGCAAGCTTTTTTTATTATATCAAAATGATTTTTTCTACACCTTTTTTCTGGCATAGATCTTCCAAAAGAGGTATCTGCTGCTGTGAGATACCCTGAGCTCTCTGCACAAACATCTCTGGGAGCAAGAATATCAAGAATATTGATAGTTAAAATACTAATTTAATGAAGAAAGGCAGCACACCTATGGCAAGTGACATTGATTCAAACAAAGCCATTTCTCTCTGTATGACTATTTTGCACAAAACACCAACAAATGAAACTCAAAATTAAAACTAGGGATTCAATTTGACAGAGGACAAAGCTAAACACAGATATAGGACTCTAGAGGGTTTCCCCTCCAATGTGCCGATAGGAAGAGACAAGGATGCTGTTTTATTTAAAGCCCGGTTTAGAAGCACCTACCAGGCTGGGAGGTGCTGAAGCACTGATGTACCGTATTTTCACTACCTTTAGCATATGTTGAGAGTTGCCCGAATGTAGCACGCACACTCACAGAGGTATTGGTGCTACTTTGTTCTACTTCCTTTATTCTCACACAACACACATGAATATAAGCAAAAGCATTGTTCACACGACACGCTGGTATATCGCATTGTCCACTTGCTTGCTTGCACGCATGTGCCCGCTTGTGTAGCTTTCCTCTAAGTTGTTTACAGTCTTGGCTCCTGCTCTTCTTTATCTCCTGTCAAGGACCTCTCAGAGTTGATTACAAAGGCTGGGTTGTGCACGTACATTCCATTTATGTGACCTTGCTCTGCAAGCCATTCTCCTACAAGCATACATATATAGCAAATTAGATTGCCAGGCATTTCTCACCTTTGGACCATTTTGAAAAGCTTTTGGGGACCTGAGTTGCCTATAGGGGTCTGTGGCTGTTGAGTACAGGAATCTGTGCCTGGCATTGACCTTACTCAGACACCTCTGGAGCACCCACTTCCTGATCTTTGTTGGCAAACCGGGCTGCAAACAAACCTTAGCATGTGTTAGGTGTCCTGAGATGAAAATATAGGACAAAGAGAGAAGTCTTCTTAACATATATTAAGAGCTAGCAGCCTCTGTCTGGAAAAAACATCTGCAAGGACCACTGCTGCTGAGAAATTTTCTGAGACCAATTTTTATTCTCTCTTCAAGTGTCTTGCCTATAAATTATGAATTTGCAATCTAAGGACTCTGTCCAGCAGACAAAGATTCTGCCACATAATTACTGCTCACAGAAATTACAACACTTGTATCTGGATAGAGAGGCACTAAATTACACGTCCATGACACTGAGGAAGTGAAAATTGGTCTCAGAGTTCTCAGTGCATAAAGACTAGGAACAACCTCATGTGCTTTTTTTGGCCTGGTATCTTCTGTTAGTGTTTATTTGCTCTTCTTGTTCTCACAACATCACTACCAGTTTTCCTGCTGGCAGGCCCTCTGGCAGGAGCCCCAGCCCCTCTGATGTGAGTGAGCCTTGGCACTGCTTCTAGTGTCAAGTGGAGTATCAGCTTCTTCTATCCCTTCGTGTTGCTAATGGAGTTTAAAATGAGCATGGCTCTCCTATGTGTTTGCAAACTACCTTCACCCTGATTTTCTCAGAGTTGTACTTGTCTTTTTTTTTTTTTTAAGTACTAACTACCAGAACCTAATTCTTGTGTACTATTACCATACCCTAAGCAATAATATATGGCAGGTATAAACACATCCTTTGTGTTCCTCTGAGGCTGATAGTTATTAGAGAGACCTCTGTGAATACCATGGAGTATTTTTAGGTTGCTGTTAGTTAACTTATAATGATACTTTTTTTGGTATGAACTGATTTTTGTTGAGTATCAAATGATTGGAATTTATGCAGCAGAGACCTCCCACCTTGTATGTAACAGAACAGTAGCAATTTTACCTCCTATTAAACAATACAGATATACTCTGCCATATATCTGTGTAGGCTGCAGTAAGGGTGCAGGTTTTTTCTATGGAATATTCTTATTGAACTGAACAAGGAAGAAATCAGTACGATTCCATAGAAATTTAGTGCAGCTAATAGCTATGAATGTGTGGTGGGTTTGTGTT
>WBMZ01017535.1:0-23741 GCA_013400975.1 Atrichornis clamosus | reverse complement strand
GCGGCCCGGCCCCGCCCCGCCGCTCCCTCCGTCGGCACCCGCCGCGGCCCCGCGCCCGCCCGTGTCCGTGTCCGTGTCCGTGGACGATGGTGGTGGCTCGGGGTGCTGCCGCCCGCCGCGGAGCGCTGCTGCTGCTGCTCACTGCCCTCGGATCCTTCCGTCTGCGCCTCGCCCGTGCCGGTGAGTGCTTCTTCGTTCGCCCCCCCACTCCCGTGTCCGTGTCCTCTCCCTTCCCCCGCGGATGCTCGTGTCCCCTCCCACGACGAACCCTGGTGCGGTTGCCCCCCGCTTCCACCCCATCATCCCCATCCGCACGAGGGATCAGCATCCGTAGGTATTCGTGTTCCTGGGTGGAAACAAGGTAGGAGGTGCCCCCGCCATGCAGCCCCACCGGGGTTTCTCACACCCCGCAGCGCTCCCCGGGGACGGGCAGCGCCGCACCGTCACTCTCCTGCCCGCTCTGCAGGCAAGGGCCTGGCAGCGGGTGGCAGCGGCGCAGAGCTGGTCCCCAGCAGCTGTTCGTGGGGGTGGAGGGACCCACAGATGTGGATCCTGCATTGGGGAGAGAGCACAGAGTCATGGGAGCGGCCCTCATGAAGCACCTTTATTGGCAGGAAAAAAATTTAAACACCAAAAACCACTAAAACAAACAAACAAAAAATAAAGGTGCTGCAGTGACCGAGCCATCCCAGGGAGCCGCCGGGGGCTGTGCTGGAGGGAGCTCTGTTTGCCCACCTGCCTCATTGCCCCGGGAGCAGCCGCAGCATCGCCCCGCGGGGCTGCACCGGTGACGGTGACATTTCTGCTCTCTGCCAGGGTAGAATAAATGCCTTCACACCTTCCCGCGCAGCACCACCCTAAGCTGCCCTGCTGTCTGTTGAAGGGTTGTTTCGGGGCATTTGGGTTTGATTTGTTTGAGTTTCGGGGTCTGAGTTAGGGCACTTCCCCTCCTGGGGGCTCGGGCACTGGACATGCTCCATGTCCCCTTGCTCTGTGCCCACTGCTGGAGTGCGCAGGGGTGTGATAGGCACAAACACCAGCCCGGAAACTGCAACCAGCCCCAAGCCCCTTTGCTGCCTGAGGGGAAGGTTGGGGCTGCCCACAGCTGCCCACACAGCTGCCCACAGTGGGGAGGTGCCGTGTCCCTGCCTACGGGAACGGCCTGTCTCGGGCAGGTGCTTTCCGCCTCGCTGGTGCAGGAGCCGGGAAGGGCCTCCTGGCTCCCAGCATTGTTTGCTGATCTGATATTGTTTCCCTGCTCTAGCTCCCGGCAGGACAGACGCCGGGCAGACAGACGCCGGGCAGGCAGCCTGCTGTCAGCCAGAGCCCAGGCGGCCTTGCCGTGCTCTAAGGGATGGTGGGAAGGTGCAATAATTTTTATATCTCCCAGTGGATCAAAACATCTGTGTGTTTCCATGTTGGGGGGCTGAGGTGGAGGTGGAGATGCTCCTGCATTCTCCCTCTTCCCACAGGCAAAGGCTGGGGTGGCCCAGCCAGAGGTGCTGCTGACACAGGCTAAGATGGGAGGAAGGAGATCCGTGCGGCTCGGATGAGCCACCAGTGATCCCGCATAACCTCCGCTACTCCTGAATTTAAGGGGTTGGCATGGGACCATCTGGCCTGGCAGTGCTGCTGGGGCAGGGTCCCTCGAGGGGCTTCTCTGGTGGCTGTGTCTGGGTGCTGTCTGAGGGAGTGGTGGCAGTTTCCCCTTCCCTTCCCCTCTCAGCCCTGGGAGGATGCTGGAGGTGAGGCGAGTGCAAGGGGCCTGGCTCTGCAGCAGCAGCCTGCTCTAGTGCTGGGATATCATACGCTCTTGGCACATGTGGTGTTATATTTTCAGCTCAACCTCTTTCCCCTAAGAGAAGCTGGGGATGGTGTCTTTGTGCTGTTCCCAATAGCAGCATCCCAGTGTCAGGATGTCAAGATTGTGCGGCATGTGGCAGTAGGGAACTCCAGGTAGGTTTCTCCTGTGGATGGTTGGAGAAATACCCCTGGGATGCTGGGCAGGGAAAGAAATCACTGTCCCGACCCTACCACCTTCCTCCCTGAGCACAGTGGGGCACAGGAACCATTGGCTGTTTCTTCTTACTTTATAATTGCGTTTCCTGTGTGGATGGGGCTTGGCTTTCTCTGGGAACAGCTGCGAGGTGGAGGTGGCAGGGCCAGGGGCAGCTCCCACTCTGTAGCGTGCTAGTGAAGCTGGCTGCTGGCAAGGAGAGAGCTGGGGAAAAGGTCCTGGACCACCATACCCATGTTCTCCTGCCTCTGCAGCTTCATCAGAGCTTCTTCAGATGGGGGTTGGCATCTCCTTCTCCTCCTCCGCCTCCTCCTCACTTTCCTTAGCTGGCACTGCGACCCAGAGCCCCTGCAGCAGATGCCATCTCCTGGGATGCAGCTGCACATGGCACAGTAACATCCTTGTCTTTCCGTGAGCCTGATCCAAGCTGGAGAAAGGGCAGCAGTGCTTTGGAGGTGCTGCAGGGTGGTTTAGGTTTGCTTGCTGCTCCTCAGCTAGGTTTTTTCCCCAGCATGTCTCTATCCATCACACCCAGCTTTGGGCAGAGCCCCTGCCTGACCTTGTTTTCTGGCTTCATTTCCTACAACATGAATGAGAGCTGGACTTCTCCCCCCTCTCTCAAGTAATTAGGTTGCCAAATTTCATCTATTGTTATCATTGTTGTAATCGTAAACAAAAAAAAATGTCTTCCAAATGGGATGACAGGCTAGAACGCCTTTTTAAAATAATCCTGAAACCCCCAGTTGCACTGCCACAGCCAGCACTTCACATCCCAAACATCCGGAGAAGCTGCTCAGCAAAACCTGAGTGGTTTTTTGCAATCCAAGTGACCCATTTGGCCACGTTTGACCTGCCAGCTCCATGCTGCTGCTCCTCCTTGTGTCACTCTGCAGGGATGCAGGTGGGAGCACAGATGCTGTTGTTGATACTGACTGTCCCTGCTCTGCTGTGGTGCAGGGACTGCTCAAAGTTCCCAGCTGGGCATGGCAAGGCAGGAGCCATCCCCTGGGAAGTTCCCATGGCTCAGCCTGTGGTGGGATTGTCCATCTCTTGACTTTTCCTTTGCCTGCTTGTCCATTGCTGCACTAGGGAGGGGATTGGGCCACAGCAGGCACAGTGGCCCCAGGGACCCCCGGTTCCGACCCTTGAAGCTGAGGCAGCTCCAAGCCCTTCTTGGGAACAAGGCAGCAGGGCTGGTGCTGGGCCCGTGGTGCTTGGAAGGGCCTGGCTGCCCTGCTGAACTCCCTGGGACTCTGCCCAGTGGGTGAGCACGGAGTGGTCTCAGCCCTGGAACATCCTGTGGGTCAGTCTGCAGGAAGCAGCCCCAGTTTTCTCTTGAGGCACAGTGAAGGTTGTCCAGGTCCCCCCTGGGAGTGGTGGCAGTGGTGGGCAATGGTCCCGCTTAGCCACTCCATCCTTTTGGGCCCCCCATGGCTGCATGTCAAGGTGTCCTCTGCCACACTGGTGCAGACCAAGTGTTTCTCCATGCAGCAGCTGGGGTACTGCTCCTGAGTTTAATTTTCCATGAGGTTTTATTCTTGGAGATAATGTCCCCACCTTGTTCTCTGGGTTTACATTCGCTCAACTAGCTCCCACTGTGGGAGTGAGACTCCCACCTCATGACAGTGAGGAGTGGGGGAGCTGGGATGTGGGGCACAGGCATCCCACAGGGCTCCATGGTCCAGTACCCACACCAGGGACCTGGGCAGGGCTCCGTCCACCCACCTGAGGAGGGGGAAGGGGTGGAAAGATGTCTGATGATCCCAATTGCAAAATCAACATCACGGAAGAGTTTATGGAAGAGATGTGGTGAAAGTCCCTCATCCCTTTCACTGTAGATGTCTGGGGACTCACAAACCCGTGTGCACCCCAGCCAAGCCCTGGGGGTGCTGGTGCAGGAAGAGCTGGAGCCCAGGGTAGGAGACTGTGGTCCTGGAGCCCGGGGCATGCTGCTTGCACTGTTCAGGGTCAGGTCCTTTGGATCTGTGTTTTCCTGGCAGCTCTGGAGACAGGTCCCCCACCCCAGGGACCCCTCAGTCCCCAGGAGTGCCTGGGTCTTCCTGCAGCGCAGAGGGAAGATGTGTTGAGGACGTTTGCCTGAAACATCCCTTCTGGGCCATAGGGGTATTAAGGGAGGTAAGCGGCTTAGCCCTGCTGAGCTCTTCCGGGGGTGCGCAGGGACAGGGGGGTGACAGTGTGTTCACGGCACTGGGGACAGGGAGGTTGGTGGTGGATGCTGGAGACTAGAGGGGTGATGGGGATGTTTGGGATAGGAGAGATGTTGGGGGGTATCGGGGTGACAGTGTGGCAGGGGCAGTAGGAACAGGAGAGGTCACAGGATGGACAGTATGCTGGGGACAGGAGAGATCTGAAGATGCTGGGGACAGGAGGGGTGGTAGCATGGTGGGGACTCGGAATGAGAAGGTTAAGGGAGGCTGCTGGGGACAGGAGCACCGATGGAGATGTTGTGGACAGGATGGATTGCTTGGTGCCCAGGGACAGGAGGGATGATGAGATGGCCTCTCCCCAGGTGCAAGGTGCTGGATCCCTGGGCAGAGGGTACAGGGCTGCCATTGGTCCCATCCCTGCATTAAATCCATAAACACAGTGCTTCGAGGTCCCCATGGGAAGCTCTGGGTCTGGTCCTCCAGGGGGGTAGTGACTCCCCCCGGGCCGGCTGTCCCCAAAGCACCAAGGGCCTGGTCCCTGCACTGCTGCCAGCGCTGGGGCAGCTCCCTCCCGCGCCTGGGCATCACCCAGCACTGCTGCCGCTCCAAATGGCAGCTGCAGGCTTGTAATTAGCCACTTCATGAGCTAACGAGAATTGCAACGGGAAGAAACTGGCCGTTAAGTGCCTGGAGCAAGCTTTGAATTGGAGGAAGGAAACGCAGCTAGAGCAGGTCCCAGTCCCTGCCCTATCCCATCCCGGAACACCATGGGCTGGCAACTGCCCATCTTAACCTGTGCACACTGTGGCGCATGCTGGGGCCCCTCCTGCACAGATGGAGGGTGGCAAAGCCTATGGGGGGTATTTGCTGTTTGAGTGGGAAACTATCACTCTAGGTGGGTGACATATCAGCTGAGTGCTGGCAGGGACCCTGGCTCATCGTGACACAGGCATTCCTCGGGCTCCTGACCTCTGTTCCATTCCTATAGAAAGGAGATGGTGCTGGAGGTGGAGGCAGGAGGTGTGGAAGGTCCAGCTCTCCAGTGCACCCATAACACCCATGGGTGCTGCCTGGGCTAGGCTGGGAGTCAGTGGCAAGCAGTCCTGGGGGGCCTGCAGCTCTCTTGTGCACGAGAGGAGCAGCCCTGCCTCGGGGAGCTCATCATCTCACACCTGTGAGACAGAGAGGAAGCCCCGGTGAGCTGCTGTAACATGACCCATCCTGGAGCCGTCATTCCCAGCTTCCTGGCTAGGAAGGAGAGGGTTTCTCTGAGTCAGGTCTTCCTATGGGGCATAAACCTCAAAATCTCTGCGTCCAGCCCTTTTAGCACCATCTTCAGCCCTTTTCAAAGAGCCCTGGGACGCAGCTGTGCATCCCACAGGCCTCCAGTTTCTGGGCTTATGGGCCCCCTACCAGTTTCTGCATTAATACGGCCTCCCAGTTTCTGGGCTCTGCCCCATGGGACACAATGACCCTGCAGGTCTTTATCACTGATGGTGGCTGAGTCAGCACGGGCGTAGCCATGGGTGCAGCTCCAGCAGAGTGGGTGCTGCAGCCCCTGCACTTCCACCTGCCTCTGGCCTCACATGTCCACTGGCACAGGGTGCCCGCCTGGGGTCCCCTTGCCACCCCTTTTTCCAAAGGCTGTTGTTCAAAATTTTGGCTGTTGTTCCAATGACTGTTACAATAGCCATAAAGGTTGGCCCCTATTGCCCCAGCACCCATGGGTGAGGAGCTATGTCCCCAGACACCTGTTTCAGAGTGATGGGCTGGTGAGAGCACCAGGGCTGGTGCCAGGCAAGAAGTGGCTAAAGAGAGCTGGACAGAGAGACAGACTCCCCACTTTGAATAAATCTGCCTGAGCTGCCCGAGTGTTTCATCAGCAAGATCTTGCTGGTGCCTCTTCCCAA
Source organism: Atrichornis clamosus (assembly GCA_013400975.1). NCBI lineage: Eukaryota > Metazoa > Chordata > Aves > Passeriformes > Menuridae > Atrichornis > Atrichornis clamosus. The sequence goes on along the minus strand of WBMZ01017535.1, from coordinate 17,646 downwards.
AGGCTGCAGGTTGTCTCTGGTGGTGGTGTGGGCTTCAGTGTGGGCCTCAGTGGCATGGGATGGCTTTGGCTTTACCAAAGAATGTCTGACCCTGGTGGGTGCTGTGGTGCCACCACTCCGAGTGGGTATTCCCAGCCTGGCAGTGGGAGCACGTGGGAGCCTGTGACTGCCTGCAAATGGCTGAGCTGTGCTGGCCCCTGGCAGCTCCCTGGGTGCTGAGCTATGGGGCAGGCTGCCCTCTCCCACGTCCCTGCCGTCAGCAGTGTCTCCACAGGGAGAGCTTGCCCAGGGCTGTGGCTCTGCTGAGGCTCACCAGGCAGGTGGGTACCCATGGGGCGCTGCCCTGCTGGTGGACAAGTGCCCAGGAATGCCAGGAGGAGAGAGCTGGACCCCATCCCTTCCCTCCAGACTGCTCAGTGCTTCAGGGGGGCCTGTCGTGCCAGGGCTGCCCATCCCCGGCAATGCCGGCACAACAAGGGTCCAGCAGAGTGCCATGCTGCTCACTGGGGTGTTCCAGAGCACCCCAGGACTGCAAGGAGGTGCCCCTTGCTGATGCTTGCTCTGCACCGTGGCCCTGGCCACCAGCTGCTTCGCCTGCAATGTGGTGCCAAACCTGCCCAATAAAAAGGGAATTAAAGAACCCAACCCCTGCCCCAGCCCCAGCGGGCTCAGGGCGGGTACGAAGCTCATTGGTATTTACTTGAGCAAAACCTGATAAACAAGACCTAAAGTGGGTGGTTTGGGCTGCAGAGAGCAGCCAGGTGCGTTATGGGATGAGGTGGCATCGGCAGCAGGCTGGGGTCCCCGTACGGGTGAGTGTGCAGTGAAGCAGAGCCAGTGGCGGGGTTGGGCGGGCAGTGCTGGGGAAATAGCATGTGGCACCTGGTTTGCCTTTTGCTTTTTTGGTTATTATTTCTTCTCTTCATGGATATCTGAAGCCACTTGTGGCTGGAGACCCCCTGGCACAGGGCGGGCACAGGGGAGATGCAGTGGTGCACACTGGATGTGGCACAGCCTCTGCAGGGCTAGAGTTTGGGCTGGCAGTATCCAGGGGTGTTGGGGCTGGGGTCTCACTTGGCTTGGTGCCGCCCTCACCTGCCACAGGCAAGGAGGGTCACGTCCTCTTTTACCTCCTGACTCTGCCTAGTCTCTGCTGGGGCCTGGATCTGTGGTTTGCTGGAGCTGTTCCCATCTATCTGGGTGCCATCTCCCATTCCCACAGCCCTATCACTCCAGCGCTTCCCCTTGCACAGCAGGCAGGCTACCAGAGCAGGGAACAGGGATTTTTCTGTCTGGTTAAGGGGTTTGAGTAGTGATGACACAAAATTGCAGTCCCTCAGCCTGGTGAAGATTGTCTGGTGCTGCCGCAGCCTGGGATCCCAGGAGCAACTTGGGATTTTGAGGTGCTTATAGATGGGGTCTCCTCTAGAGCAGGGATAGGCTCTGGTGGAACACTGGCAGTTGGGAGGTGATGTGTTTGGGGATGCCAAAGGTTTGGCATCTCCCCACATCTGTCTCAGCCCCTCCTGGCCCTCCCTTTCCTCCTTGGCATTGAACCTGGAGCAGGACAAGGCTCCGGAAGCCCATCATGATGGCCTCAAGGCTGCAGCATGAGGACACACCACACTGTCTGTGGTACCTGTAGCGTGGGGCTCTGGGCCAGTGGCCCCAAAGCAGCAGCAGTGGGGTGAGGGTGGGGATGGGGATAGGGGGTGGAGGGGTGCTGATGAGGCCTTTTTCCATCTGGGTGGGGACCTGTCTGGTGGGACTGTGCCCTCAGTGGAAGTGGGGTGCAGCAAGGTGTTTGCTGTGCAGGCAGGGGGCATGTTCCCAGGGGTTCCCTGGGGGGGTTCCCTGTTCCCAGCCTGTGGCGCAGAGTTGCTGGCACTGTTCCTTGGCCCTGGCAGAAGCTGTGCAGGGGATTGTCTCTGCTGGCTAGGCCAGACCTCAGCACCCACCAGCCGAAGCTGGGAGCCAGGACGCGAGACCTGGTGGCCTCGGGGATGGGAGTTGGTGGCATCTGCCTGATCAAACCTGCTGAAGCAAAGAAACACTTGGAGCTGCTCCCCCTCGGTGGACTGGCACACACCAGTGCTGCTGCAAGGCGTGGGGCCAGACTGGTGGCCATGGCTGTGCCATGTGCTCAGTCCCCAGCAGTGACACGATGTGACCAGCATTCCCCCACTCCCGGTTTGCAGGGTCAGTGTGGCCGAGAGCCCCCTCTCCTGCCTCTGCGTGGGAGGGGGCTTGGCTGCTGCAGTGTCAGGGGCAGGAGCACAGCAGTGATGTGAGCAGCTGCTGGCAGCGGCGGGGCTCGCACAGGGAGCAGTGGTGCCAGCTGTGCCCGGGAGCAGGGATTGCTCCAGGGGTGCCACCCAACCCCCCTCTGCCTGCTTCCTGGTGCAAGAGGCAGCAAGGCAGGGGGATGCAGCTAGGTTAGGAAGCCCACCAGGTCTCGGCCACCAGCAGGGTGTCTGTCCTGCAGTCACTGTGTGTCACCTGTGGTTGGTGTGTGTCACCTGCAGCTGGTGTGTGTCACCCGTGGCCGCTGTGTGCAGCATCCAACCTGCCTTTGGCTGTGTTACTGTAGCTGCTGGCAGTCGTGCTGTGACTGCCTGGCTCACATGGCGGCCACATCTCTGGGCACAGGGCAGTGGAGGTGGGATGCTGGGTTGCTTCAGCAACCCCCTATTCCTGCCCACTGCTGGACAGCAGCACTGCCCCTGCCCAGGGAGGTTGTGGGCAGGAGAAGGCAAGACCTCAGGGGTTGGGGTCTGGTGGGGGGCATCACACCAGCCTGCCTGCCCAATTCCTGCCCATCAGCCTGCCCAGGGCCTGCTCCGGAGCATTCCTTTAAGGCCAGGAGCAATTTGCAGAGCTGGGAGGGAGCCCCAACCAGTGCCAGCTGGTAGAGGAAGTACTGGGAGAACCAGCAAGCCCACAGCAGCTCCCACATTACCTGTCTGGAGGAGGAGGACAAGGAAGAGGAGGAGGAGTGACCTTGGAGTGGAGCTGGCAGACACCACACCACTGCAGGCCCCACAGGGGCTGCCGCTGCTGCTGGAACTCTGTCACGCCCTTGCCGTGGTCTTTCCTCAGCCTCAGCCATGCGCCAGTGTGCAGGGGCCCAGTGTGGGAGTGAGACCTCGCCCCTGTTCCCGACACCCCAATATCCCCCCATGCTCAGTGCCCATGTCCCACCAGGGGCCATGTTCTGCTGCCATAGAGGGGCCGGACCCTGGTGGTCCCAGGCAGGCTGCTCTGTGCCCACGTGGCTGTGCAGCCAGTGCCCAGTGGGCTCAGCCCGTGCCCAGTGGACTCTGCCAGCTCATGCTGCTGGCACCGGGGCCGGCATCCGAGAGGGAGGATGGGCGTTGGTGTTGCTGGTGCAGGGACCTTAAACACTCGCACCAGTGCCCAGTGCTCATTAATTATCCTCTTACGTTCACTTTTATCTCTCTATCTGCGGCAGTGACGCAGCAGGGGCAGTCCCTGCCTTCCCAGCCACCCAGATGTGCTCCTCAGGTTTATTTTTGTTTCTTTTTCACCGGTATGTTTTGGCACGAGTGTGGAAGAGCTGTTCCACCCAGGCTGTGACTGCCAGTGGCTCTGTGCCCTGCCTGGGCACCTCCTGTCACAAGCACTATGCTGGCCCCAAGTCCCACCCTGGGTGCCTGGCACAGCTCTCCCCAGGGTGAGTCCTTGGGGGTGGAGGTTTGTGCTCAGCTTTCCCCTGTGGATAACACATCCAGGGGCCTTGCAGTTCACATGCTTGTGTTTCCTCCTGGGCAGGAGTTTGTTCCTGTTCGTACGTGTCTCCAGCTCATGCCCACCTGCTGTCTGTCTGTGCCAGCTGCTGAGTGTCCCATGCACCCACTGGCCTTGGGCTCAGCTCCTGCCTGGGGTTCTGCCTGCAGGGACAGGTTCTGCCTGTCCGATGCTGGGCACACACTCCATGGCACTGCTCACTCCTCTGGTCTGTATGGTCCTGCCAGCGGGGCTGTGCAGGGTTAGGGTCCCACAGGATCCCAGCCAGACCCCAGCTTGGGTCCCTCCTGCCCATCCCACCTGTGACCAGGCCATGCTGGACTGCACTGGTGCCAAGCAGGGAGCATGGTTAGGGTGGGGGTATCCCAAACACCCCCAGATTTGACAGCAGCCCTGCAGGCAGAGGCAAGACTGGGAGCTGGAGCAGGCATGCTGGCACTGGTACAGGTGGGTGGTGGTGACATGGTGGTGACATGGCCACAGCTGGGTGGAACTGGGACCCATGTGCTGTGCCAGCCCCAGTACCCGCCTTGGGGTGAGTGTTCAGGAGAGGCGACCCATGGCCAGAGCGTTGGGGAACCCACCACCTGCCCACTCGAGCACTGGACAGGTGGCACCACCCTCCAGGAATGTGTGAGTGTGCAAGAGTGGGGTAGCCCCCCAGGGTGGCAGCGGTCAGGGGTGGAGATGCCCACGTGGCACACATAGTACTCAGTCGCCATCACCTAGCATGACACTGAGGTGCCCACTCCCACCAGCACCTCTCACTGCTGGGCTTTGAGGTGGGCTCAGAGAGCAGCAAAGCCCCTGTGGGCCTCATCAGCCCGCAGGGTGCCCACGCAGCGATGCCAGCTCACCAGTCACTGGCTGATGACACACGGGAGCTCTGAATCGCAGCCAGTGACAGCTGGGCAAGCACAGCTTGTTCCTCAAACAGAGATAACAGTCTTCACTGGGATCCAGCCTGGGCTTTATTTACCTGGTTGCTGGACTTTGGCTCAGGGCTGTGCCCCCATCACTCCTCCCAAGGTGGCTTTGAGGATCTTGTCAATGTCTGGCACTGTGGGGTGACCCACACTGGGGTGGCTTCCTCCCCCGGTGATCAGCTTTTGGCAGCACCTGCTTTGGGGGAAAGTGTTGCCATGAGCCTGTGGCACAGGCAGGTGCCCCTACAGCTGTCCCCCCAGTTCCCCACAGGGCTGTGGCATGTCCCCAACCTGGGCTGCACAGTAACACAACCTCCTCCTGCCCCTGATTCTTAAAGAGAGCAGCCTTGAGAGTAGCCCCGGGGAGGTGAAGCCAGGAGCCAAGTCCACTTTCTGTGCTTAAACATCTGATTATTTTCCCATTAAGCACTAATTGTCCTCCAGCCACCTGACTGAGCCCCACACCATCCCCAGGGAGCAAACCCAGCTCCCATGGGCATGGTGGGCTCTGCCCCCTATCCTGAGCAAACCCCCTCCAGGTTGCTGTGCCTGGTGTGCAGTTCAGTCAGAATTAAAATTGCAGTTGCTGTGGAAGAAACCCTTGCCAGTGCCAGCCAGAGAGGGGAAAGGTGATGAGTTCCTCATGGCGTGGAGCAGGGAATGGGCTAGGCCCAGGCTGGGGGTCCTTAGTAGCAACTGCACCCTCCAGGGAGCAGTTCAATGGTGAAATACGGCCATGCAAAGGCAGGCGGTTGCTGTGGGTGGCACATCCCATTTGCGTGGCTTTGGGGTGACATCTCTCCTGTGGCCTTGCTGGGGGAGCAGAACTGTCATGATTCATGTCCTGGCCGTTCCTTCCTGTTCCAGGACTCTCCGTGGTGCACAGGGTGCTGCCCCCCTCATCCCCCCATGCTACAGTGATGGGGATGCTCAGGACAGCCCCCACAGCTGGGGTGCCTCTCACTGTGGGGTGCTCGGTGGCTGTCCCCATGTTGCCATCCCTAGGCCCAGGGACAGGCAGATGGCCGGTGTCGCCAGTGCCGGTGTGGGCGGCGAGCGCTGGCAGGGACTGCTCGGGGCGCGTGGGCTGGTGCTGGGAGCTGGCTCCTGCCGTGATTCATTGCCAGGCTGGGGGCGGCCAGCCTGGCCCTGCTCCCAGTGCAACCCCACAGTCCTGCTCCCTGCCCGCTGCTGCCTGTGGGAACGCTGCGGGCATGGCCATGCATGGCAAGGTGAGGGGCAGGGTGTAGGGCAACTGTGTGCTGCACCCCCATCCAGCTGTGCAACCCCATCCAGCTGTGCCCCCATCCAGCTCTGCCTTCCATCCAGTTGTGCCCCCATCCAGCTCTGCCTTCCATCCAGTTGTGCCCAGCCTGAGTCCTGGGTGCACTGAGAGGCACCTGGTTCCGCAGTGCCACCAGCTTGTGAGGGAGGCACTGGTGCTGCGGCAGGACCAGCAGTGTCACCATCAAAGCCAGGACCCCAGCGTGTCCCCACAGCCCCCTGCCACAGGTGGCATCTGAGTGATGATCTTGTATGTCACTGTCCTGTCTGGTCACAGTTCCTCTCTCCAGCTCTGCACATGGTTTGCCACCACCACCTGGTCCAGGACTCAGCTTTGTGTAAGACATGGGGACCTTGTGTCCCCCCAGGGAGGTCCTGCTTGCCTGAGACCACCTGGGGTGAAGACCCGAGATGCTTGCGGCCATGATGCCACTGCCATGGCACAACGGGTTGGGTGAGGCTGGAGGCTGGGGGGCTCATGCCTGTACCCAGGCAGCAGAGACTCTCTGGGGCTGACATGGGCAGGAGGTGCCCCATGAAACAGCGAGTGAGGTTTGGGGTACGGTGCAGCGCCAGGGAGGGTTGGCTCCCACTGCTTCCCCTGGGCAATGCTGAAGGGATGGGAATCTAAGTGCTGGTGCCAGCACTGTCACAGTCCCACTGAGGCTTTGGGGGAGTTGGTTTGGAACTTTTGCTTTGACAGTCACCGCACAAGCATCAGTCTGTGCTAGTTGGATTTCATCTCCCTGTATGGAGCAGGCATGGGCAGGAGATCCTGGTTGCTGCCAGCTCTGTGGGGCTCAGAGTGTCCTCCAGCATTTGGGGTGTCCCATGGGATGGTGGCACCCTGGGACTGGCGACCTGTGAGGGAGGATGAGCCCTGAGTGCTCTTCACTGCAGGCAGCAAACTGCCTTGTGCAGGTCATGGAGTCACAGACTATCTCAAGTAGGAAGGGACCCATGAAGATCATAGAGTCCAACTCCTTGGTCATTAAGCTCGTGGTTAATTGCAGCCAGTAATGGCTTTGTGGAGGCAAAGCAGGGCTGAGGGGCGGCTGTGATGAAGCTCATCCGTAGCTGGAGCTGCATCAGGAGCAGCTCAGGACAGTCTGGGACAGCTGGGTCCCACTCCAAGAGGCCACAAGCAGACCTGTAGGCGTGTTTGACCCCTCTCCTCTTCCTGAGCTGTTTTCTCCTGTCCCCACAGCAGTGTCGTGTCCCCGGAGCCTGGACTGTGCCCTGCAGCGCCGCGAGTTCTGCCCACCAGGGTCAGGTGCCTGCGGGCCCTGCCTGCCCCCCTTCCAGGAGGACGACCATGGGCGCTGTGTACAGAAGCAGCTCTCACCCAGTGGTAGGTGCACCCACCCTCCACCCCTCTGCCTGCACACCTGCCTGCACATCTACCCCACACCTCGGCAGCTCTGGGAGGTTCTGTGTCTCAGGGCAGCCCCTCACCCTAGCAGTACCCCATCCTTTCCTATCTCTCCATGGCAGCTGTATCCTCGTGGGGACAGCTGCTCTGCTCCCTCCCACTCCTCTTGCCTCAGCTTGGGAGCAGTTTTGGGGCTGGTGAGGAGCATGTGGACCCCACCCTGCTCCATGTGCATCTTCCTCTGGTCCATGTGTGGCCTTGGTAGCACTGTGGGGACCCCAGGACCTCCAAGGACAGGAGTGGGACTCACCGGGGTCTGTCTGGCTGTTCCAGGGTGCAGGCATTGCAGGAGCAGGGACCAACTTTTGGCACACTGAGCTGTGACTTGTGCCGACTCTTTAGCTGAGTAAAACGGGTGCCCATGGCCTCACCAGTTCCAGGGCTGAGCTGTGCCAGTGTTTGGGATTTCAGTGCCTTGTTTCCTTCGGTTTGACACGTTGGGCTGTGGTTCAGGACTGCTGTTTCCTCCTTGGGTGATGCCCAGCATTCATGCTGGAAGGGCTGGAGTCAGCAATGCCGGGCAGGAACCCTCCCTGGCTGTGCACTAAGGCACTGAGGGCTGCACTGGGTGTTATTCCTGGCTCCTTTCTCAAGGGGTCTGAGGGGCTGTGGCAGCCTGGGTGGCTGCACTGTGCCAGTGGGCAGAGAGGTGGGCCAAGCACCCCAGGAGCAGCAGCCCATGGTCACCCATCCCACTGCTGCTGCAATACTTGGAGAGTGCTCCCAGTGCAGCCACGACACCTGTGCCCCTGGTTCAGCTGCAAAGACAGTGCTGGGGTCAGGCACAGGCATTTTTTACTGTGACACTCAACTCTTTGTGCAATGTGGAAAGCTGTGGCAGAGCTATTTCTGTGCCCCCTTATCATGGGGTTTCATGCAGGTTCAACTCACAGGTGAACTAAGATGGTAATTATGGCTCCACACAATTATTTTTGCCGTAACTGAAGTGGACTGGCCTCTGTGGCTGGGGAAGAGGCCGGGATTGGCCATGCCCTCAGGCTTCTCCTGGTGGGTTCTACTGGGGATCACCTGAATGCAAGGTGGTGGCTCTGGAGTGCCCCTGAATCACATCCTGCTGCAGAAAGCATTGGCATCTCCCCCAGCCCACCCTTCTCCACCTGCTCTTAGCTCCCACTGTCCCCAAAAGCCTCCTGCTAAGGGGGTCCCAACTCTTGGCGAGCTTCCAAAAATGTGGGGTGGCTTGTCCTGTGCCAGGCAGGGTGGACAAACACTGGTCATTGAACCAGGAAGGTAGTTCCCTCTGCAGCTGAGCTCCATGCAGACATGGAGGGGTCCTCTGGGTTCTGAGAGATTGCTTTGTGTTGTTGAGTGCATTCAGAGTCCTGTCGGGGTGTGGTCAGAATTGTCCTTTGCCCATGGCACAGCCCGGGTGGGCACATGGGGGATGGCAGAACCCAGCATGCCTTCAGTGCCATTCCTCCTGGCAGGAGAATCACCCTGTAAATCAGAGGGGAGACCCCCAAAGCAAGGCCCTTTGGCTGAAATGGGAGGGATGGCCGGGGAGGATGAGAGGGGTTGGCACAGCGGTGGGGTCTAGGCTTGGCGTTTGACAGCAATCAGCACCCCTGTCACAGGCTCTTTATCCACTGGTACTGAATGGCTTTAGCAGTTGTTTATTTTTTAATGTGAAGTCTTGAGAGCAAATTCCCCTCTCGGAAGGACTGCACATGCACTGGCATCTCCATAGCAACCCAGCTCCTTTCCAAAGGATGTGGCCACAGTTGCGTCCTCACCCAGGGAGATGCAAGACCATGGTGCTGCCCTCTGAGGACCCACTGTGGGAGGATGGTGACTCCAAGGTCTCTCCCAGCCCCATCCTGTTGTCCCAAGCAATGTCCCAAGTTGTCACTAGCTTGTGGCAGCAAAAGTGTGAGTAATGTGGTAAATAAAAAAAGGGGGGTCCGCTCCCAAACCCTCTATTTTAGCATCCTGAGGATGCCCAGCTCCTCTTGGTGGGGAGGCACCAATTTTTTTTCCATTGTGGCTTTTGCATCCTGCCTGTACCTTGGTCTGGCAGCAGAACTGGAGAAGGCTGTGAGGATGAGGAGGGGCTGTGATAGCTGCGTTTGGGGGGCATGCAAGGCAAACAGGGGACTGCTACAGCTCAAGGATGCCTAAGCCTTTAAAGGGGATACCCATGCAGCCCTTTTGCTGCATGGGCAGCCCCTTTAAAGGGTTACGCATCCTTGAGCCACTTGTGACTGCTGGTGACGCTGATCCCAGGATCCTGCCGCTGCGCCATCCCCACAGTTCCTGACAGGAGCGTGAGCAGGAGCTGGGGATCCTCTCCCGAGAGCAGCTTTTTGGGGTGAAAAGCATCATTTGAGGTCTCAGGAGGGCGATGATGCATGTGAGTGGTGTGTTCCTGCCATTGATAACAGCGTGTGTGGGGGTCTTGGCGTACCTGGCGCAGCCGCAGCACAGAGGTGAGCTGGGATGTGTGGAATCTCAATGCACTGCATCCCACAGCTGGCTGCCTGCACAGGGGTCTGAGCCCCCCACAGTCCCACACACACCATGGTGCTGCATGTGCCTGTGCTGTGATGGGTTTGAGTGACGTGCTTAGGGCTGGTGGGTCTCACCCCTGCTTCTGCTTGATCCTCATGGAGCACCATTGAGCTGCAGGAAGCACTTTGGGGAAACGGGGAAAAGGAGGAAAAGGGACCTCAGCTCACAGCCGTGGGGGTTCCCCCTTCCCTGCTTGCTGTGCTGCCAGCACCAAGGAGGACATCAGCCGTCCTGGGGCAGGACTGTGGAAATCAGTGGATTTGTAGGAATTTTGTGCCCTCCTGTGGACACTGTCAGTCTCAGGTTTCCTCAGCCTAGGGCAGAAGCTACACGTGTCTGTCTTTGGTCGCTACTGTCCCCAAACCGTCAGGGTAGGTGTGTGTCCCAAGCTTGAGCCCTGAGGAGGGTGAAGGCCCGAGGAGAGGCCAGGGTCAGACCAGGGAGGCTGGGGGGCTGTGTGCCAGCCTGGCCGTGCCATCCTGCTGCAGAGGTGGTGGCACCTACCATGAGGGGGCGCCCGCACCCTGCACTAGCCCTGCCTGCACCCGAGTGCCCTGTGCTTGTCCTGATGGCCCTGGATGCCCATGTGCCCCGTCCCTGCCCTGTGTGCCCCGTGGGCCCCGGCTGTACCCTGCCTGCACCCTATTCCTCCCCAGCATCTCTGCTCTTCCTGCTCCTGGGGCATTCAGGCAGGAACTGGGGCTCACCCTGGCCTCTTGTTCCCTGGAGCAGCTCAGGGCCAGCATCTCACTCACCAACGGTGCCAGGCAGGACCCAGCCCTCAGTGCCCTCAAATGGCACAGGGGTGTCAGCTGTGGCATCACTGGGGCACGTTTAGCTGCTACACAGAACGGGAGGTGGGGGGCTTTTAGCCACTGCAAGGGATTTGGGGATAAAGCTGGTTAGTGCAGGTAAATGGCACAGCCTGGGTGCTGCAGCAATGCCAGGACCCCAATTGGCTGCCTCAGTTTCCCCTGTGCTGCTTTGCAGAGTGGGAGCCTCATAGGGAGCTGCTCTGGCTGCTTTTCCAACTTTTTTTCACTTTTCCAGCCACATCACATTCAGCATCAACACAGCCTGATGGTGGCACACATGGGATGGACATGATTGTCCCCTAGGTCCTACGAAAATGGGGACATGCCTTTCCTAGAGCACTGGAGAGAGCTAGAGCCAGGATATCCCCATCCCAGGCACAGGTCTATTCCCCATCAGGCACTAATATGTCCCCATCCTAGGCATCAAGATGCCTCTATCCTGGGCACAGGGCTGTCCCCATCCTAGGCACCAGGATGTCCCCCTCAGGCACAGGGCTGTCACACTCAGTCTCATGCCAACTCCCTTGCCCATTGGGAGAGCTTTGCCCCGTGCCAGCACCTTGGCACCATGGCACTCATCTACTGAGCGCAGCACTGGCACAGCCCCAACCTGGCATCACTTGGCCATGATGCTGCTTTGGGTTGGGAATAATAGGGTGCAAAGATCCAGGGAAACCCAGGGCTTTAGCCAAGGATAGGAGGCTGGGAGCAGTTTGAGGACACAGGGGCGCGGAGTGACTCTCAGTGCTTTTGTTTAAAGCAAGAGTTGTCCCCCTTTTAAACTCTTTTTTGGCTCATGTGGTTCTGAGTCATGGGGCAGTAGGGTGGCCTTTGTGCATGGCTCCGGAGGGAATCGGGGTTTATTTCCAAACACTGGAAGTGAGGACAGATTCCAGAGGAGACGTGATTGTTATAACCTTGAATTATCTGGGAATCAAGCTGCCAGTGCCACCTCGCCTTTGTATGTCTGGATTTATTCTCCAGGGCTTCCCACAGGGGACAGCCTGAATAAGGGCAAAGGAAGTAGGAATAGGATGGGGATTGGGATGGGGACAGGGAAGAGTACAGGGGTGTCTACTGCCTTTGGAGTTGAGTTTAATCCTGTTAAAAGCAGCGGTGAGTATCAGAGCTGGACTCTGCTCGGTGAGCCTGAGAAGAGAACTCCAGTCCTGCTCCAGTGCTGTCACCTCGTGGGAGGGCACCCCCAGGCCGGAGTGGGGGTCCTGCCCATGCCTGATGCTGCGGGGGCCCCCTGCAGGGTGGATGTCATTGGTGAGCACTGTGCCAGGGCATGGGCTGGGACAGCCACCCATGAGAGGCCGGGCCAGCCCCTGGGGGTGCACCCCTTGCTGCATGGGGCACCCCTGCCCCCTCTCCAAAGGAGCTGCATACTCCCAGGCATTGGGCAGGAACCAGCCCCGCCACTGGAGCAAGGGCTCCCATGCTCTGTTGGACAGCCCAGCTGAACCCTGCTCTGGGGTGGCTCCAGCCATCCTGGGCCATAAAGGACAATTTGGGGTGGAAACCAGTGTTCAGGTGTCCCCTGCCTGTGACTCACTGTGCTGAATCTGCCCCTCAGCCCTGGGGCAACAGGGCAGCTGAGGGGGGTGTCTGTTCTGGTCCAGGTCCCATCTCTCTTCGCTGGGGGCTGCTATGTGACCCCAGGGACAGGGACACAGGGCAGGTCCTGCACAGCAGGTAATGGCACCCTGCCCTTTCCCTCAGGGTCTGCAGGACCTGCTGCCTATAGTACCAGGGCAGATGCTGTTGGTCCTGATCCCCCAGCATCTGTGGGGTGAAAATCCCACCAAAAGCAGCAAGAACATGTGCAGATCCCAGGTCCCAGTTTTGGGAGAGCTGCATCTGAGGGGGCTCGGACTCACCACCACCTGTGTTTGCTGGAGCTGGGACACAAGCCCCTTCTTCAGGGTACTGGTCTGACTCTGGGGGTGGGCACACGGCTGCACCCAGCAGTGCCCGCCTCACACCCGTTCTCCCGTAGGACGGACCTCCGTTCCTAGCTTGGAGGCAGAAATTGATTTTCTGGCAGATGTGCTGGCCAGGCAGGAGGCTCCTCGCCACCACCCGCTACAGGATGGCAGACCCAGGAGTAAGTGCTCACTCCCCACTCGCAATGGTGCCAGGGACCCCATGGCAGCCAGACCCTGCACCTCAGGCTGGTTTGCCCTCTGGAACTGCCTGGGCACTTCTCACTGCTCTGTCCTCTCCTGTAGCCACCCTGGTGCCTGATGGCAGCAGACAGCGCGTGGCCAGCGGGCTGAGAGAGGGGCGTCTGCAGCGGGGTCCCGCCGGCATCACTGCAGCCGCCACCCTCCCCACCACTGCCACAGTCCAGAAGTACCCGGTGGACGCATCCCCCATCCCTGCAAATGACAACATGGTGCTCGGTGAGATCCTGGGGACTCGTGGGAAGGGGTTTCACAGCCTCACCAGGGAAGTGTGGGCTGGTGGCACCATGCCACCGGCTCACCCGCTGTCCCTTGGTGTCCCCCTCTGCCTCTGTCTGCAGGGCTGATCGTGGTGTGCACAGTGGCTGGGATCTCGGCGCTGATCGTGGCGGCCATCTGCTGGTACAGGTGAGCTGGGGCTGCTGGTGCCAGCCAGTCCCTCAGTGTCCCTGTGCCCAGGGCAGTGTATTCCCGTGCTTCCCAGGCAGGAGGGGTTGGAGGACAGGCAGTAGCTGCCCTTGCCAGTCCCCCCTAGGTGTGGCATTGGCTGGCTGGGGCAGGAGGACAGTGGTGAGACATCCCTGTGCCAGGCACGGGCTCCTGGGAGTGGGTGGCACCTGGTGTGGGCATTGATGTGGCACTGAGTGCTGACACTGCCAGCACGTCAGTGCCTCATGCCCAGGCCCCACAAGATGGAGGTGGCTCTGCCTGTCGTGGTGCCATTGCAGGGGACAGGGCTGACTCTCCTAGGGTCACTGGCTCCTGAATGGAGTTGTCTGCTCCCGTGGCTCCCAACATCCACTAGGATGGACTAGATAAGTGATTATTCCCTGCACTGGCACTGGTGAGGCACCTCGAATCCTGGGTTCAGTTTTGGGCCCCTCATGACAAGAAAGACATTGAGGGACTGGCACATGTCCAGAGAAGGGAATGGATCTGGGGAAGGGTCTGCAGCACAAGTCTGATGAGGAGCAGCTGAGAGAGCTGGGGGAGCTCAGCCTGGAGAAGAAGAGGCTCAGGGGGGACCTTCTCCCTGTCTACAACTCCCTGACAGGAGGGGGCAGCCAGATGGGGGTCAGGCTCTGCTCCCAGGGAACAGGGGCTAAGGATGAGAGGAAATGGCCTCAAGTTGTCGCAGGGGAGGTTTAGGTTGGATATTAGGGAAGATTCATGGAAAGGGTGGTCAGAGGAGGTGGTGAAGTCACCATCTCTGAAAGTGTTCAAAAAACATGTGGATGTGACACTTGGGGACATGGTTTATTCGTGAACTTGGCAGTGTTGCTTTAATGGTTGGCTTGATCTTAGAGAGCTTTTCCAACCTTAGTGACTCCCTGATTCTGCTTCCCCTCCCCGGCAGGCTGCAGAAGGAGGTCAGGCTGGCACAGAAAGCAGACTACTCGGTCCAGCGAGCAGCCAGCCCCCTGCCCTATGACAAGATCTCAGTAAGGCACCCACGTCCCTCCCTGTGGGGTGTTTGGCACCCAGGCCCCAGTGCTCTGCTGGAGGGATTCTCACATGGTGGAGACCCCCCACCAGCCAGGCTGGGGCCCTCCAAAGCCTGACCTCCACAGCTGTTCCTGCTCTCTCTGCAGCCCGGGGACAAGACGCTGGCTCAGAGCGCCCAGATGTACCACTACCAGCACCAAAAGCAGCAGATGCTCTCCCTGGAGAAGTAAGCAGCACGGGAGCAGACAGCGTGTCCTGCCATTAACTGGGGTGGCCCTAACCATCCCCCTGGGCTTCACACCCTCCTTACATCCTCTTCCCACAGGCATAAAGAGGAGCCCAAGCTGCCGGACTCGGCATCATCTGATGAGGAGAATGAGGATGGAGACTTCACTGTGTATGAGTGCCCTGGGCTGGCTCCGGTACGTGGGCACAGGAGGGCTGGGGGTCCCTATGCGTGCAGGAATGTCCAACATGTGCCTGGGATGTGCAGTTCCTTGTGAGGAGCCTTTTCCAAACATTCTTCATCAAACCTTGAGGTGATCCAATCCCTCTGCTCCCCTATGTCCCTGGCTAGCTCCCACTGGAGCTCTCCAGTGAGCAGGAGTGCATATCCTGGCACAAGGCTTTTTTCTCTGGGAGCAGAGAACTAGAGCAGCCCTTGGCACACCTGACCCACCATCCCTGTGGTGACAGGGACACAGTCACCGCAGGCTCCTGAGCACCAGGACTGCGGGGGCTCGTCCTTGTGAGGGTGTTCCTGGCTAGCAGGGGACCCCGGGGAAGGGCAGCTCTTAACAGCTCTGGGTACAAAGAGCACAAAGGGACGAAGAGGAGGCTTTCACATGGTAATAGCTGCGGAGCCCGGCCATCAGGGCCCAGATCTAGGGTCATCATTGGGTCTTTACAGGCCCATTAAAGGGCACTTGATGGCAGACAGGCAGTCTGCGTAGGACACCCCATTCCTGCCAGCCACGCTGGGGGGCCCCTCCTGGGGTCCCCGATCTGAGCAAAGAACCCTATTCCTGACGGCCAGGCTGGGGGTGCTGTCCTGGGGTCCCCAGCCCAGCTGTGCAGTCCCGTGGGTTTTACACATCATCCCACCCCACCCCACCCCACCCGCTCCTGGCAGGGAGGCAGCACCTTTGAGGGTGATGGGAGTCCTGGTGTTTGTCACCCATTGCAGCCCACTAGGTCTCCCCCCACTCCTCCCTCCTCCCTGCCGGGCTGGGGTTCAGACCCAAACCCCTCGGGATGCAGCAGCTGAACCCCAACTGTTTTCTGACCTTCCTGCCTTTTCCTTCCCCCATCCTGCTCCCTCCACCATGGCAGACCGGAGAAATGGAAGTGAGAAACCCGCTGTTTGATGACTCGTCCTTACACCCCTCGAACCCCAAGTCGCACCAGTAACTCCCATCTCCTGCACCCGAGCTCGCTACAGACTGTGCCCGCGGCCGTGTCTGGCGGGGCGGCCGTGCCGGAGGGGCACCCACAGCCGGGCCGAGGGACGCAGACCCCGCGCTGCCAGACTGTTCGACGCCTGCCCAATAAACACCCACTAACAGCTATGGAGGGGGATCGCCCCCGTTTCCAGCGTCCTTGTCCTCTTTGCTGCTGTGATCGCGTCCCTGCCTTGCCCTTTGCTCACTGCCCTTGCGGACACGGGGGGGCAGCTGCTGCTTTGGCACAGAAATTGGGGGAGGTGACTCACTGTCTCTTTGCAGTTGGCTTTGAGAAGGGGGCAGCTGCCCTGGCTGCAGCTAGGCTGATGTGTAGCAGCTGGGAAAGGGCTGGAGAGTGGGTCAGAAAGCAGGAGAGGCCCAGGAGGGCTGGGCATGGTCATGCCTGGCATCAAGGTTGCTGGTCTGCCCAGAGCCCCTCTGCCAGGGATGGAGCCTTTCCCTGGAGCAGGTGGCATCACTAAGGGCTTCAGTGCTTATTCTTCTCCCTCCTTCCCAGCCTGGGTAGCTCCTGGTAGCAGGATAAAGCTCTGGGAGCCAATGGAAGGAGCAGGAGTGGCTTGAGCAGATGCTGGCATCACTCCCCAGGATGCTCTTTCAGATGTTGCCCTGTGCTCCAGCCCATTTAGGGGTGCTGGGCTTCAGGGGCCCCAGGGCGCAGACAGTCTCGGTGCCACTGTGGCCTGGGAGCCCACACCAGGCTGTGCTGGCAGAGGATAAGCTATCTCTTACCACAGGCCTCAGGGGGGTAGAAGCTCAGAAAAAGGGTTCAGTGCTTTGTTTTTAAGCCTGTGTGGCCGAGGGGGAAGAAGGAACAGGACTGGAGGGAGCTGGGGTGGCTGAGAGGAGTAGCCGAGGCATGGGGACTTTGATGTGCTGCTTCAAACCCCACAGAACCCATGCCCTGGCAGCACCTCTGTGAGCCTGGCACTGTGTGCTCTCTGGGCATCCCTCTGTGGCAGGGGACAGTCTTCCCTGCTCCATCCCAGGCACCTCTGGGGCCTCAGACACCCCTTGCACCCCTCTGTTGCTCATGTCTGGCCTCACCAGCCCTCACCAGCATATCCTTGCTCAGACAAAGTGCTGCTCCTCAAAGCCTCCTTGGGTGTATTGGCCATGACCCCCTCCAGACAAAGGCCCAGGACAGGGTTTGGGTTACTTTGCACAGATGTGGCTTCATGTCCAGACCCTGTTGTGGACTGTCAATGGCCACAGGTGACCTGTAGCACAGGGGTGACCTCTTTCACTCATGGGAGCCATTGCACACTCAGGCAGGCACAGGCAGGGCAGGCAGCAGTGGCGGGGACATGCTGGTGAGCAGTGATGGCATGGGACCATCCCTGTCCCAGGCGGGGTGGCTGATGGAGGCTGTCATGGCACAGATTCTGTCCCCATGTCTTGCGCTCCCCCTCCCCGTGGGCTGCTGCCACTTTCCCCACACCTCTTGTCATTGTTGTATGTAGTTCTTTTAAAAGGAGATTTTATTAAACGACCATGTTTGAGACCCATGCGCGTGTGTGGTGTGGGGCCCGCGGCTTGGGGGGCTCCTCTGAGTGGGGTGGGGGAACGACAAGGGGACAGGGAGGGAGGATGCAGCGAGTCCCCAGACCTTCCCTGGGGAACAGTGAACAGCCATCCTGCTGCAGCTGGAGGAGCATTCAAACCCTTCCCAAGGGTTTTCCCACACACGGAAAGAACCAGGGTTATTTTCTTGCTTCTCAGTATTTGCCAGGAGAGGTTTCCCCAGCGACGGGTCGGGTGGGAGCCCCCGCACCCAGCCCTGCAGCACCCACCACC